>JABSTQ010006696.1:0-83841 GCA_013358835.2 Ixodes persulcatus
CCAATTTTCAACGTGCACCGTTAGTAAATTTACCATCACGTAGGCTAATCCTGCGATTTGTCCCATCGTCCGCGGGCCACCCGAACTGTAAGGGCAGACTGCCTTTTCAAATCGCAGATTTTTGGCAAGTGAGTAACTGGAAAAGCGTTTTTGCGGTAGAGGTAGCAAACAGCTCACCATATTTTTGTTTTCAAATCAGCCAAACAAAGATAGTGATCACTGTTTGTCCGTTTGCTGCTTCATTTTGTCGCGTCACTCTTAATCCTCCATGCGTGAAACAAGCTGCAAGAACTTTGCTCGGCTGACACACCGCAGGTTCTGGTACTCCTCCGGGTTGGTGTCAAGAAGCTTGTCAAAACTCGACTAGCAAGCTGCAATCTTTCCTGCACATCCACCCAGTTTTCCATCCAGCAAGACCTTTCTTATGGCTGTAGTGTGCTGAAGAGTAGGTGCACAAGCGAGCAGTGCGTAAAGGCATTTCCATATGCCTCTCCGCGACCCCAGGACTTCATCGCTTTAACGCTGAAGCCTCCTGAAGCAGGATCATACTTGTGTCATGTCGTTAGTAAAGTAAGTGACATTTCGCGCTAAGCCTGTCACTATGTTTTGGCTCACTTGGTATGTAACAGCGGCACACAATGATTCCTTTTCATGATAGCACCGTGATCCTAGTCGCAAACATCACTTCTGCTCTTGGAAAACAGTGCCACACTGCGATGTTGGCGTTTCGCAAAATTGCAGGGCTGCGAATAGGTTCAGTCTGTCCTCGCTGTCACCTGCTCGTCTCCTTTGTGTGGATGCGCTTGGGGGACTAACGTTCCGTGGACGTCTTGTCACGTGATAAACCCATCTGCGGATTAGCACGTCGTATAAATCAGCCATAAGTGGACTGCGGAGTCTGCACTCACTAAACATTTCTGTTGACGTTGCCTGCACGTCATGAAAGTGTGTTTCGTATCCAATTAAATATTTTCGAAGAAACAAGGACTCTGCATAATGATGTCGCACATTGTTCACCTTAACCCCTTAACCGGTTTTTGGTCTTCAGTTTTTGATCCTAAATTTTTTTTTCCTTTATTGCCTGTGCGGCTGGGCCACACGTGCCTCCACAATCGGTCGCCATCCTTAAAAACGTGTACAATAAAAAAATGTGTGCTGCCATCTCTCAGCTGCACCGCAAACCAAGCTCGGAACGGGCCTGGGACGTCCAAAACAGCCAAGGGGTGAAGTAGGGTGCGCGGACGTGCTACACTCCTCCTAAACGCTTAGGGGACGGCTCTAGGTGGACGAGCTAGGCTTGTTTAAAACGCTTAAAGGACACATGCAAAGGAAACAAAGTTTTTTTTTAAACAGCCGGGTTAGGAAAAGGAAGTCGTAAAACGAATTTACAACGAAAAGAACAATTTTTAGAGCTATATTTACGGCACTAAACAAATTTGTAGTTGGCGCCCATGGGCGCCGCGGAAAAGTGGCCCATATTTATCACGCGACTGGCCGCTATTTGTCACATGGTACTTGCGCTCTTTCGGAAGCTTCTTTTGGTCTCGAAAAGTTACTTATGCATCTTTGTTTGAAGTGCAACAAAAAACAAAGATTAATAAGTTACTTTTAGAGTTCAAAGGAAGCTCCTGAAAAAGCGCAAACAGACGTGATAAACCTGTGCACCGGAAAGATGACGGCGGCGGTGCCCAAGAGCACATGAACTTGCACGGCGACGGTGGCGACGCCGTGGAGAAACGCATTGAAGCGGCGGCGCACAATGCTCAGCATGCAGCGGCGGCGTGACTTTGCGGCTTTGGCGATGCAGCGCGGCGGTGAACAGGTCTAACACGTGACCAGAGGAGGCTCTCACGGGTGCCAACTACAAATTTGTTTTGCGCTATAAATATAGCTCTAAAATTTTCTTTTTTCGTTGTAAATTTGTTTCTATAACAATCTTTTTCCATCTAGGCTGTTTAAAAAAAAATGTTTTTTTCCTTTGCATGTGTCCTTTAAGGGTTTAAGGAGCTCCAGTACCTTCCACGTCATTGAATCTTATGTAGTAGTATATGATTCTAAATTACAAGACTAGGTTACAGACAGTAACAAGAAAGAGGAAGACAGGACGTCATATTGTTTCATATTCTCATTTTTTCATCAGTCCCGTATTAAAAGGTTTTCGTAATAAAACGTACAGTTGTATTTTATTTACGCTCCTCTTTCTCACGTCCTGCCTACCAAATGAACCAGCGAAGTAACCCCCCCCCCCCCCGCCCCCAACATACACACAACGCACAATAGAAATTTCTGGACACAACATTCCATGAATATATTGTGCATCTGAACCAAGCTGAAGACAAATTTTCGGTCTGAGGGAATAAAGGGTTACGAAACTGACAAACATGGCAGTAGCATACTTTTCACTTTTGCACATGTAGAAGAACCATTCATTTCTATTAGAAAGGTAGAAAAGCCCAAGGCTATCAGGTTGCTCACCGACAGCAACTACCAGGAAAGGGGGGGGGGGGAGGGGGGCATGATTGTGAAGGCAGCTGGTCTCCAATGCTTGTGCCTTTCTGAAAGTTGGAAGTAAGACTTTTAAAGAAAAATGACCCCAACTATGGCAACAAAACATTTTTCATTCCATTTCTCATACCAAAAAAGTTGGTATGAGGAACTTTGCCGGGCTGTCACGATGCAGATTCTGGTATTCATCTGTGTCGAGAAGCTTCTGTCAAAACGTGTCTAGCACGACGCAGTCACTTTGCATCTCCAATCAACCGTTCAGCCAGCAACACCGTTCTTGTAGGGGTGTCGCGAACCGGCTGAGATTCGAGTTCGACCAGGTTCGACTTTTTCGAACTTCTTGCGAAATGTTAGAAAAAGGTTCGACTCAGGTTCGACTGCTATGCGCATGCGCGACATGCTGGCCAGTTGGCTTCGGATTGGATGGTGATGGCTAAGGGATGAATTAAGGGCAGCACTGATTGTTTATTTCAGTTAATACTGTGCAAAAAAGTAAGTTATTAACTTCTTCAGTAGTTAGAATTAGTTTCTTTTATTTGCAACGGTTCATAAAATTAAAATAACTCTTTGCATGAAAACAAATTCTGCAGACCTAGACATGTTTGTATCAAGATCTGGCCACGCTGTCCACAAAGTCGAACCAGTCTAGTCTGGTTAAAGGTTTCGAAGGTTCGTCGAACCGATTTGACCCAGTCGAACCCCAAATGTTCGACCTAAAAATTTGGATCGACAGAAGTTCGCAGCAGCCCTACTTTCTTGTGGCTGTGGTGTACTGAAGGCGCGAGCACGGAGTGCGTGAAGGAGTCTCCAAATGCCCCATGGCGAGCCCAGGACTTCGTCGCATCTACGCCAAAGCCTCTTCGAGCAGGACTATGCTTGTGTCTTTGTCATGACTTCATTTAGTAAAGCTAATGCTGCTTCGCACTAAGCCTATCATGGTGTTATGTCTCCCTCTGCGCGTAACAGCTGCGCAGAGTTTTTTTTTTGAAGTAGCGAATGTTGAATTCGATCTTGGACAACTGTGCCACAGTGTGATCGCACAATGTTAGAGTTTCACAGCAGTGTGGGGCCGCGAACATGTTATGTACGTCCTACCTGTTGTTTGTGAGTGTGCTCCTTTCTGTGGATCAGTCCGTCGTATGAATCAGCCATCAATGAAGAGTGCTGTTCATTTTGAACTTGATATAAATTAACTGAGCAGCACCATTTTGTAGGATGGCTAACCCGCCTAAACCCCTTGATGTGTTTGTGTTAGTTTTGGAACTGGCATGTAAGTGCCAGCGCACGAGGCCCGTGCAGCACTTGGAAGCAAATGGCAGTATAGCCCTGAAATGAGAGGCACTTGAAAGTGAATTATTTGCAGCTCCGCAGAAAACTCTCGCCTCTGCCTTCTTCATAAAGTCGACTACCATTGCCCCGACCTCAAGAACTCTTTGTTATCACCTCCGGACAGAACATCATCTCGTATTTCCAGTTCCACAAACGCATTCAATTAGTCTTTCCTTCCTCAAGCCATCTCCGACTGGAACAGCCTACCATCCACCATCGTAGACCCAGAAGTAATTCTAGCAAGCTTACGGATTCATTTTTCTTGTTATAAGTATTTTATTGCCACTATGTGTGATTAATGAGCTTCCTTTTCTTGTTCGTCTTCATTTGTATAACACGTATATATCCCCCCCCCCTTTATGGAATTCCCTTACCGGGCCCGTAGGGTGAAATAAATGGAATGAAATGAATGGCAACACAGCACTCACTCGTGGCCAGGTCTCTCGCATTCACACAATAAAGGCTGAACCGCATGTAAGCAGTTTAGCGAGCCACGAGACGAGCAACAGCGACGAGCAACTATGACTTCTTACTGTCGCTCGGTTTTTCGATTTCTAGGAAATGTCGCTCATTGACTTGATCGCTTGCTCCCGTCGCTTTCAAGCGATTTACCTTGTCACGAGACTGACTGAGTGATAGCGAAAAGGTTGCCATCGCTTGTCTCGTCACTCGCTCAATCGCTTACATGCAATTTATACTTTATGGCTGTTGGCGCTTGCAAAAATGTAAAGCGTGAATTTTATCAAAGGCTTTGTTGCCGACTCTCAGACTGCTGGGAAAACTTTGGGTTCCAGTGAAATAAGACCACATGATTTCTCACTTTGCTTATGAACTGAGGAGGAAAGATGAGGAGGAAGTAGTTTGAAAATCAGTTCAAGGTCTCTGCAAGAAAGTTGTTTGGAACACCTTTTTTTCTGCTTTCTTTGACACTACTCAATGCGCGTTCTTTTTTGTTTTTCCCCGACATTCACAATTATTGCCAGAGGGTTAGTAAATAACCGCTACATATACAGCACTTTGTATAAAAAGTCCGTGCTACAGTCGAAAAAACTCCTTATACTCTTCGCAAGCAACGTCACCAATACAGACGCTACTTCCAAAGGCGCACGTCACGCAATATTTCGAGTAGTTTCTGAGGACGAAAATCGAACTTGAATCCGACCTCCCACATTGGAAACAAACGGGGTGCAAATACGAGCGCTATGACGCTAACTGGTACCTTTAGCAGTCATGGGTTCCGCAAAACACACCGCCTAGCTAGGTGGTACCAAGCCGCCACCCGATTGGCAGAACTCAAGCCCTGAACACCGATCTACGAGATAAAGCTCCCTGATACACTCACCAAGTGCCTCGCTCGGCGCCCCACGCCCCCGGTGGGACATTTGCTTCTGGGTCCGTTCCCGCCATCTGACTGCTCGCTCAGTGACAGGTCGGTTCCGGTACTTCCTTGCAAAAGCTTGAGGGTCATCTAATGCACAAAGAACGTGTGCGACAAGGAACCGCACACGTTCGCGTTCACTCTGCCTGTACACGCAAGAACACGCCATAAACGCTCCGAAAAGAAAGGGCTGGAAGAGTAAAACGAATGGGCGAGTACTCACCAAGTAGACTCAAACCCACAGCTGCTTCCATGGACACGGCGGCACCCGGGACACTTTTTGTATTCCCAAGAACGTTCTTCGATGTTTTTTTCGAAAGCCTAAAGACCTGAAACCGCCAAAACACAGTGGCCGGAGAGTTTGCAGCTTGCTCTTGCTTTGTTTTTGATTTTGGTTACGATGGCGATGGCGATGCGGCGACGTTCGCTGGTTCCGACGACAGGTGTTACGACGAAACTAATTTGACGCAACGTAAATGTTCCTGCATTAGTCGACTTACATTATAACTTTTAAACATAAATAAAAAACTGTTTTAACATTTATATAATTATTTGTAATAAAGTATGTTGGAGTTAATTGTCTACTAAACTGAAGCTTGACCTGTCTTAGCTTTGTTTTATTTCAACATGGCAGCGACAATCGTTCTCTGTGCCACTCTGTGCATTGGTTCTCCTGTTATCCACCTCCTGCGATCCGCATCAGCCGCAAGCATGCTGTCTAAGTATTGTGTGCCCGCCGGAAAGAATATCCAGTCTTCTCGGAAGCAAGGCTGCAACTAGGGCTGCTCGGATCGTGGCTCGGACGTCGTCGGCACCCACAAACCGCGTCCGCGAGCCTCACGTCGTTTCGTTGGCTCCTGCACGTTTCCGGCGTCGGATCCCCCAGCCCTGGCCTCAGCCCTACATGACCTAGCTGGTGAAAGACAATCTACGACAACGCGGCGTCTTTGGAATGCGATTACTACGATCAGTGGCTCTTAAAAACTAAGTAGCCCCCCTTCAGTGCTCAGCTCTTCGATGTGAATGCTCTTACTTTCACAGTGTCCCGACTCTCCGAATGGCCATTCTACAGGTGACGCTGCGAGACGCGAGCCTTCTGTGTTGCTTCAACTCTCGGTGTGGTTCTCAAAATGGGCACTTGGTCCCGAATAAGCTGCTGCACCTTTACTCACTCTCGAGACTCATCCCACGACAGTTCTAGCGGTACGTAAAACGTGGATGCAGGATTCGGTTTATGGCGGTCACCTTGTCGATTGATCACCTCGTCGACCAAACGCGCTCGTGGCCGAATGGTTATCGTCTTTGGCTCCTACGCAAAGGGCTCGAGGTTCAATGCCTGGGAGTGGACGCGCCTTTTCGTTATATCTGTAAATGTTGAGTTCTGGCACATTCGAGAACCCTGTTGCTTATTCGAGATTAGAATGTTCTACGCACCGAACCTTTTATGCCGATTTTCCCAGACCGCAAGACATTCTTTTTCAATTGAGTAATTTCTCTCCGCCTTGTGCAGTGTCCGACTTGCGTAGGTGATGACTCGCTCGGTGCCTTCTTGCACTTAAACCAGTACCGCTCCAAGTCCTGCATTACCAGCTTCTGTGTGAATCTCGGTTTCTGCATCCTGATCAAAGTGTCCAAGAACAGGAGAAGTCTGGAGTATTTGCTTCAGCTCGTCGATTGCCTGCTGCTGCTCCTCGACCCATTCAAACTTCTCGGCATCTTTCGTAAGGTTTGTGAGCGGTGCGGAAATCCTCGCGAAATCCCGAACGAAGCGTCGATAGTAGGCACAAAGTCCAAGGAACCTTCGCACGGCCTTCTTGTCTGTCGGCGCTGGAAATCCCGCGACGGCACAAGTTTTCTTGGGGTCTGGGCGGACGCCTTTGTTACTAACCACGTGGCCTAGAAACTTCAGTTCGTCATTGGCAAACCGACACTCTGACGGCTTGAGTGCGAGTCCAGCGGACTGCATGGCTTGGAGAACAACTCGGAGTCGTCGCAAGTGCTCGTCGAAGTGGCTTGAAAACACTACGACGTCGTCAAGGTCGACGAGACAGCTCTGCCACTTCAGTCCTGCCAGTATGGTGTCCATGACATGCTGGAAAGTTGCTGGCGCCATGCATAGTCCGGAGGGCATTACCTTGAACTCGTACAGTTCATCCGGCGTGACGAAGGCTATCTTCTCTCGGTCCCGTTTGTCAACTTCGATCTGCCAGTAGCCGCTCTTCAAGTCCATCGATGAAAAATAACGAGTGGCGCACCCGGTCTAGCGTTTTGTCATTGCAAGGAAGTAGATAGAGATCTCTTCACCACTGCGTTCAGCTGCCGATAGTCCACGCAGAACCTAAGCGTTCCGTCCTTAACCAGTACAACTGGAGAGGCCCCCGGACTGCTGGATTATGTCGTCGTTCAGCGTTTCTTGTACTTGCTCCTGGATGACCTCCCTTTCTTTTATGGAGACTCAGTATTGTGATCGATGCACAGGGAGCACGTCATCCTCGGTAACGATGCGGTGCTTCTCAACGGTGGTTTTGCTCACCTTCGACGACGTCGCAAAGCAATCCCGGTATTCGGCGAGGAGGTTAATCAACTGCCGTCGTTTCGGATCCGGAAGCTCGGGTCAACGTCGAGCTGTGCAGGCGACGTACTGTCTTGCTGAGGTGACGAGGACTCTTCAGTTCTTGCGGCGATTTCGGCGGAGTTCCGGAGTTCCTCGACATGGCCCACAGTGATATCTTTTGTGGGGTGTTGCGTTTCTTGTCGGAAGTTCATCATGAGGAGCCCTGTGCGCCCATCCTGAAGTTCAGTTATTCCTCCTGTGATGTATATTCCTTTTCCCAGGAGCAATTGAATGTCGCCTTCCAGAACAACTTCTCCGCAGGTAGCTGAAGCTGTTACGACGGGTACAACAACACTTGATTGTGGCAGCAGGTTCACGTGGTCGGCAGCTACTCGGACGGCGGCTGACGCTGTTTGGGGTTTTTCTGAAGGCGGAACAGGTGTCCACAACGTCAATCTGTTCTCTCCAAGGTCGATGACTGCGCCGTATTCACACAAGGTCCATGCCGAGAATGACGTCTCTAGCACAGTCTTGTAGAACGAAGAATTTGACAAGACACGACTCGCTGCAAATTTTGACGCGAGCGGTGCACCTTCTGACAGGCATGATGTGTCCTCGAGCGGTTCGTACCTGTGACCCATCCCACAGAATCGTCGCTTTTTGAAGGCTGTGAGAGAGTCTCCCACTCAAAACTGAGTAGTCTGCTCCGGTGTCCACGAGTGCTGATGCGTTGTGGCCCTCGATAACAACGTTTAGGTTGTTGCGCACTGTTGCAGGAGCGTCATTGCGATACGTGTCTTCGGGAGAGTGGATGTGCTCCGGCGTTCTTGGAGGCTCTTGACTTCGGTCGTTTTCGACAACACCACCTCCAGGCATTCCGCACTTAGTTTTCCTGGCTCCAGATGTAGATTTTGAGTGGGAGGGCTCAAGTAAAGCATTTTGTTTTTGTATATTTTATTATAGGAGACAAGGGCTGGAGCCGAATTTCTGTTCTTTTATTTTTACTTACTGTTTATTAAAAAATCAAATATTATTTGCATGAAGTTCCTTACTTAGCATGTGCAATCACTTTTCCTTCCTGCTTTATAACAACAGTAGGGAGTTTTAGTGGCTCGTATGCAATACAATTGCGGGTCGGAAATGCACACGCGTAGAACGCAATATTGCGTTTTGCGCATGCACTTTTCGACCCTCAAAGCTTTTACGTACGATCCACTAAAACTCTAATATCGCCAAAACGCTTACGCATAGTGCTTCAGGCAATTTCAAAATTCCTACGAGGATACACAGCATTGCAAAATTGAGTTTGCGGAGAATCACGTTTATTATTCTTGAAATGTTCATCCAAAAAGACATCCACGCTATGAAATGAACGAGTAAGCCAAGATAATTACATATATACAATGACATCTTAATGCATATTTTGAAAATGTGCACAAAAGCGTGATGAAGGAAACAGATTCATATGTAGGCCCCAAAGCCACGTGTGTTGATCGTCTCGAGGAAGACCAAAGGTCGCCAATCGCTCTGCGTTCCTGGAGACAAATTCCCTGGTGATGTCGTCCAGGTTGAGCTCGACGTTCTTCCTTTTTGAATGTGCAAAATGAGGAGGCGTGTTAGCCTTCCCTGACTCATGCGGCTGCGTAGATACATTTTAATTCGGCGTAAGGCACTAAACGAGCGCTCCCCGGAAGCGACAGATGCAGGCACAGAATGAAGAAGTTTCATATATTTTACAACTTGATCCAGGAGGTCACGAATTTCGTCGGATTTTGCCTGTAGTGTCCTCAATATGGCGTCAATTGTGAGGGACTCAAGGTTGCATAAGAGCCGGCAAAAGTAAAAACTGCGCAGAGAGTCCGGCCAGATCAAAATCGCATGCAGCTCCTAGGGCCTCTTTCAGGTCATCTGTTGGGAACTGTCTTCCCCCGCAGCGTTAATCAAAATGCTCTCTAGTTTTACTAGCTGCTTCATACCAGGCTATTCAAACCGCCGTTGAGTTTCACTCAGAATGCAGTCTACAGCTGCAAAGTACTCCTTCCGTAACGCTGCCTTGCAATCGAGTACAACTGGCGGAAAAGGTTTGTTGCTCATTTCGAGCCTTTTTGGTGGTTTTGTCGGCCTTGCGCTGCGAGGGTCCTTCAAACCTAGTCGCATTGCAGTTCAGCTCGTGCAGTCCCACAACTCTTCAAACGCGACATCAGACCGCAGACGGGACATTGCCTCGCAGAGAGTCTCTGTAGCCTCTTTGATACCTGCGGCGCGAAACGTTGAACGTTGCAGTACCCTCGCAAGTTCTTCGCATGGACCGAACACAGCTATAAAAATGTTTATTCCTAGCAGCATTTCAAACATTTTCAGAAGCCTCTCATAACCCTTCAAAATGGCCCTGCTGTTTTCTGCAATCGAATATTCTGCTTGTAGCAGCTCGTTCAGTGTCTCCTGAACTCAGTTTTCAGCGAACCTTTTCATTGACTTCATTCTGACAGTCCACCTTGTTGGGTAAAGCGGAAGAAGGTTATCTGGCATTGATCCGGCCTCTTCTGCCGCCTCGCTGACTGGAGGAATTACAATTGGTGAATAAACAGCTTTGCGTTTCTTCGAAGTCGAAGTGGGGGGGCTCAGCCCCAACCTGAGAAATCTTAGGAGGAATCTGGCCCCCCCCTGCCCTCCCGGTTCCGGAGTCCCTGGAATACAGGCTCTATCGGCGGGGTCGTGGCTCTGGAGACGCTGAATGTCTTGGTGATGGTGAGCGGATTCACAACGGAGAGGCGGTGCTGAGGATGGCTAACGTCGGAGGTACTCTTCAATGTTGTGAGGGCGTTCGCTGTACCTCGGGCGTGGTCGTTCAGGTCGAACCCACGCAGCCCAAGTCGGCAGTACGAGCATCCACGATAGATGTGGTTGGCTTCCTTGCAGAGGTAGCAGAGCGGGCGTCGGTCAGCTGTTCGCCACGGGTCGGTCGTTCTTGACGAAGCTTGTTCTCGGCGGACGTGTGCCCGATCTTTCTGGCATTGGGGATACTGCATGGCGAGGGAGCTTCACGTTGGAGGGCTGCAATATATGGACGCGGAGGTGGTGGTGTTCGGTTAGGGTGACCATATTCCTCAAGATAGAAGACGGGACATCCCAGCCCCCGGGTGGGGAAGGGGGGGGGAGGGGAGGGGGCTACTAAAAATTGAGTTTAAATATTCTAAAGTATCTACGGTTATTGTTGTAAAATATACTTGTAACGAGTAGGCATAGTTTCGGTTTGCTTTAACTCACTTGGTGCCAATTTTGAAACTGTGCACTCCTGCGAAAACGAGACATGATTCTTTATTGGGACAGAAAGACGGGACGACAGAAGCGGACCTCAGAAACGGGACTGTGCCGGCCAAAACGGGACGTCTGGTCACCCTATGTTCGGTGGACCACTGCGGCGTAACTAATTGAGTGATCTCCTCCGGTGCTGATACGGTGACAGGAGCCTCGAGGCTGGAAGGCTTGGTGAACCTCCTTTCGCACGACTTCGGTGAGTGAGGGAGAGGACGGGCGATCAGCAGCGGGTAGCATCTTGCAAAGGTCTTCCCGGACGATGTCGCAGACAATTGCCCGAAGTCCGTCGACACCGGCAGTGTTTAGGTCTAGTTGGAAAGATGTGACGGTTAGAGGAGCAGTCACGCCAGCAAGTCGATGGTAATGGCTTGCTCGGGTTGACAGCGCGCGCTCGATGTTGTTGGCTGCAGTCACAAGACCGTCGATGGCTGTCGGGATTGCAGACGAGCACTCCGAAAATTTCACCCTTCACGCCATGCATAAGGACGCGAAGTTTCTTCCCCTCGGCTGCCTCTGGATCGGCTCGGGTACTTAGGCACATGACATCTTCAACAAAGCTGGTCACGCTATCGTTGGGGCCCTGCACCCTTCTTTGGAGAAGGTCCCCCGCTCGCTGCCGATGGTGGTGGTTGATGAACGTCCACTTCGATTCGGCGGGGCAGGACACTCATGTAGTGAAGGAGGCTTCGTGTTTATCAAACCAGTGCCTCACAGTGACTTCAAGCAAGAAGTAGAGGTTGTGGAGGCACTGCTCAGTGGATCATTCGTCGTGGCAGGCTACAGTTTTATAGTGTTGCAGCCAATCCTTGATGTCCTCGTGGACCTCACCGTAGAAAGGCATTGGAGTCCGTGGTGCGATGGGCACGTATACGACGGCAGGGGCAACCGGGGTCTGCAACGACTGGTTGTCCATCGTCGGCCTCGTTGGCTGCTTGTTCTTGGGTGGCAAAAGTCAGAATTCCGGGGCTATGCCTTGGGTGCGGCGGCTTCCTCGGGTCTTAGTAGTTTCTGCGGATGGTACTCTTGAGTGGGGGACTGGGCTTTTGCTGCAAAGCCTCGGAGGGGTACGCTTCATGGGCTGCGTTAGCCTGGACCTCCACCAGAATTTCACGAATGACAATTGATGAGGCGACGAAAACTGAAGCAAACTAAATGTTTAATGGGGCAAACTTGTGCCCAAAACAAAAAAAAAAAAGGCTAGCGTCGCAGGGGGCGATGACGGCAAAACCGCAGGATCGAACGCGGGTGGGACTATTTTGCCGGCAGCTGGCACAACAGCCCGAGGAAAAAATGCCGGCAGTTTCGGACGGCGCGTGTATCACTGGGGATCGTGTATAGGCTGAACTCCATGGAGCGAATTATGCGACGAATAACTGGCGAACGCCGCCCGACGGCACGCTCGCTTTGCGCGCGACATAGCAGCCACTGTGGTGATTCCACGCGTCTCATGGAGTTCAGCCTTTAACCCCGCCCCCCCGGCCTGCGTTTCGATTGGCCCACCCATACACGGCGCTTCGCGGCGGCCCGCCGGCGGCCCCCAAGCCCCACTGTCCTCCATTTACCCCAAGAAAGGGAGTCCCATACCATTTACTTCAGCGAAGTTTCGTCCACAATATTCTCTTTTTTCTTGTTTTTTCAGTGTCAATCGTAGAAAAGAAATGTCGTAAATATCGCCAAATGCCTCAACAAAAAAAAGAAAAAAGAAAAAAAAAAAGCCCAAAAAATACTTAGGTTTACTGGGGATCGAACCACCGTCCTCCTGATTGCGAGATAAACACCTTACCATTGCGCTACTCTACAGATTTTAATTGTCGTGTTCACAATTTGTTCTTACGAGACCGAATAAGGGACAACAGCCGGCATATCTTTTCCCCGGTGTGCCAGCTGCCAGCAGAATATCCACTTCCAAACAAACGCTGGGGCGAGACCAGGGCCGTACCCAGGGGGAGGGTTTCGGGGTTCGAACCCCCCCCCCCCCCCAAAATATATTCGAGCCCCCCCCCCCCCCCCTTTTCACTGTCGGCTGGGGAAGGGAGGAGCGATGGGGCGCATTTCGAAAGAGGCCAGGGGTGGCCTCGATTTCTCTAAAGTCACTGGATCGGGAGAACCAGTGGGGGACCCCCTGGAGTTTCAGCGATGCTGTTAGGGGTGCACGTGTGCCTGTATATTCAACGCAGCATTACTGCTAACCAGAGGCGCGTGAATTCCAGCGCGTCTTCGCCGCGCCCCGAAAACCGCAACGCACCCGGCCACGACCGGTCTTTTCGGAACCACTCCGATAGCGCATCCTGTTTTCCCCTCTCATCCAAAAGCCTGCGTGCCATCCCCCTCGGCAGAAGATTCCCGGGAGCCTCGCTTCCCCATCCTCATACCAGGCTCCGTTCCACTGCACAGTGGACCGTAGCGAATGCTAGAGACCGTCTTCGCCAATCGAGGGCTGAGAGAGAATCACATGACCTTGAGCTTCGCATAGCACACCACAGAGGGTAAGGTGACAGTCGGAGCTGGATTGGCTGGGATGGCTCGTAGCGCCCTCTGCGGTCCATTATAAGGTGACACAGAGGAAATGTTCGCTCGAGCAATAAACACGTACGTTTGAGGGAAGCTCATATCGTTCTCTGTTCGTTAGTCCAACTTCCCAGAACACCGCGAGCGTGCGACGCCTGAGGGGCTTTGGGGGGCCTGCCGGGGGTATGGGGTGTTTCGCGCGGTGAAAAGAGGATGGAAAGAGAATGACGAAGATTCGTTCCGAGCTGTGTCTATAGTCGCGGGGTTCCGAGTGTCACCGGACCCTGCGGAGGATGCGCGGGCTGCGGTTAAGGAGCTGGGTGAAGTATATGGCTGTATATATTTTTCCTATTCTCGTACACCCGGTTCCCTCTCACCCGTCATGTTTACTGGGGCGGAGTTTGGGCAAATAAATAAATTTTGGCTGTAAGCTGAAAGTAAGCTTTGAAACAATTCACTCCCGCTGTGATGGTGCATGTGAACCATTTCGTTGCTCGCTGTTGTTAATTATAGGCCGATCACATGCTTCTGTTTTTAAAAAAGTAAATACAAAAAACGGCCATTCAAGATGACCACCGTGTTCCAGAACCCCCCCCCCCCCCCCAAAGAAATTTTCTGTGTACGGCTCTGGGCGAGACTGACCCCGGCTCGCAACACGGAGCTCCTTATGTACACGAGTGGGCTCCTGGAAAAATCAGCGTCGGAGGTTCGGCCCATAGAACATTCTAACCTCAAATAAACAACAGGGTTCTCGAATTTACCAGAAATTAAAATTTACAGAAATAACAAAAAGGCGCATCCGCTCCCAGGCATCAAACCTCGAGCCCCTTGCGTAGGATTTAAAGACGATAACCATTCGACCACGAGCGCGCTTGGTCGGCGACGCGCGTGGCAATCAGGTGGAATTGAGTATATGGTACTGGTGCGACCATATGAATGAATATAGTTTTGTATGGGCCAGCCTATACAACCATACGGAACCACATGTGTATGGTATGGCTCGGTATGGTTCAGCCATATCCCACTATACGGAACCATATGTGTATGGTATGGCTCCGTATGGTTCAGCCATATCCAACTATATGGAACCATATGTGTATGGTATGGCTCGGTATGGTTCAGCCATATGGAACCGTATAAATCCATACCATACCATATGGTTTGCCATATGGAACCATATAAATCCATACTGTTCCATATGGTTTGCCATATGGGTTCATATAGTTTTTTCAGTAGGGTCGTTACCACGCTTCTACAGGGTTCGTTGTTTTGGCATCACCACGGAGCACGGTTGCATGGTGGTTCCAAAGAGAGGCTGGAAGCCTTGGATCTCTTCGGCCCCGGGCTGTCAGTCGTCCCAGAAAATTGTCCTCGAAGTAATCCAGGACCGGTATAGCAACTCCGGGGGAAACCCTTGGAACCCTCGATAATGCCTCAAAGGCATCAAAGACGTCCCCATTGGGGTACGAGAGCAATAGCGGGGATCATGCGTGCCATCAGGTTAAACGCGCCGTCAACTCGATACGACTCTTGAAGACCCTCGCTCTGCAGCTTCCGGTACACGCATTGGCACAGATGGAAGAAATTAAGCAGCCAAAAGCTTGACAAGATGGAAGCACCCTCCTTGATTCGTTAATAGCTGCTTGTTCGAAGTCCAGTAGAACGGTGGATGGATCAGCAGCGGCACACGTGCTCTTTAGAACCGAAAGCAGCTTAGTGTAGGCAGTTTCTGTTTTAGACTTCATCAAAACATACACTGCAGGGATGACCGCGCCGTTAACCTTGCAGTGGACTCTATATAGCTGATAGAAGAGAGCAGTTGCCACTCTGAAGGTTTCATCTGCAAACCACTGCCGTGAAGAGCCCAGCAGCGCCAGCAGGTGTGGTCTACAGAATACAATGAAGCGCTCTGCGTCAGTCGTACCGAAATCGTGAAGAAGAAACGGTGCTCCATCCTTGTTCACGGCGTATTCGTTTGGAATCACGACGTCCTGCAGGCGGGAGGGCAGTGGATGTGGCCGTGTCTCGTGGGCCCGAAGTCTCCTAGAAATGGGAAGCAATAACAATATAGCAATAAGGTATTGTCATTACCGTTGAATGAGGAGAGTAATATTTCATGGCTAGGAGAGTGGCATTTAGGAAATGAACAGTCTTGCTTCCTCTTATATCTGCCACATTTAAAGACATGTGTAGTGACCGGCCAGCGGGAAAGAAGGCGATCACGCCGACACGAGCCCAGGACCGCACCGAGTTATACATTGTTCTGTATATAATGTAATTAAAAAGCGATGTAGAGGAAACTGTCCTCTACACATGCTTAAAAACAATAATCGTGTAAAACATTCACTTTTACTTTTACTTTTACGAATAGTGACTTGATTATCGAAGATAATTACGAGCTCCAACTCACCTCAGGCTTCCTTTTCATGGTTGCGTGGGAAGGCAGGTAGCACCGTGACTCCGCAGACGTTGCTTCCACGGAATTGCCGACGATGCACTGGTTAGTTTCTTCCGTCTGACGAGACCTTTTCTTCATGGCGGCGTAAGCAAATTTCGCCTCTTGTTCGAGTAAAGATGGCCCGTGTGTATGGTCGTTCACCATTTTGACCACGTCTCCGTTGATAGTGTGGGCTAGGGCATTACATTCGAGCTTCCGACTGCACTGCCTGTAGATCTGCAAGATCGTCATGCAATACACCAGTGTCTGCTTCCAGAAGCCATATGCATGAAGGATTGTAGTAATTGATGTAAATGAAATATTTCTCTCGTGCAAAGTTTGTATCGGCATGCGTCTTAATGAAGTAAGATGTTTACATCGTGCAAGCTAGATGGGATGACTCTTTCCAATAACGGGTACTTGGCAGTGAAAAAGACATAGAAAAGTTCGTGTTTGAGTATCAACGTTCACTGATAGCTACCGAAGTCATGCTTAAGTGGGTAGCATTTAAATGCAAGTTTTAGAGCCTATATTTTTTACGAAATATAAGGCCGCACATACCTTGTCGCTGTTCTCTCGCTGCTTGTCGTATTCGAACCCATAGAATAAAAGCTTGAGTCCTCCTCGTTCGCACGGTAAAAAGGAAGCCATCACCAAAGATTTAGCCCCGATGCGGGAAGACAGGCAATGACGGACAGGAAAACTAACCCTCCTATAAAACCAGAGGCTAGAGTCTAGACATAACGTCGCAAGTACGAAGTAAAAATAAACCAAAAACAAAAAAAGGAAGGTTCACTCTTTACTACGGAAGTCTCAACAGAACATACAAGTGAAAACCCGCACAAAAGCACGAAAGCAGAACTGCTTTTGTGGGCTTTTGAGTCAGAAGATGAAGCCCAGAACCGGACGCAGGGTACACAGGGAGATATATAGGTCAGCAGGGCGGGTCAAGGTCAGCGGTGCCCTCAACTGAAATGACCACATACCGAAATGACTACGAGCCGAAGCAACCGCGCACCGAAACGACCGTGCACCGAAACGACCGTGTAGCGAAACGACCGCGTACCGAAACGTCCGCACCGAATCGTCCGGTACCGAAATGTCCGGGACCGAAACGTCCGGTTTCTGGCGGCGATCTGAAACACGGTTTCTACTCGTTGGTCGTCAAGCACTGAATTAGTTAAAAAAAAAAAGAAACCTTGAGTGAAAGGAGAGACTTGCCTTTGAGCACCTGTGAAATATTTTACGAAAGTGCAGCCCAGCAGGAAAAAAAACACAACCCGTTGAAAGCAAGTTTCGCCGGACTCGCGGCGGGATCAAAGCTTCCTTGGCACGCTGAAGTGCTGCGTCTCAGTGCCTTGGCAAGTTTGGATACCGATAAAGAATCGACGCCGTGTGCATGTGTGTCGGGAGTGCGATGTGCTTGAAGACGTATGGGCCTCGGGAGCAGCGTTTTACTTTAATATGACGACTATATTTTTAACGTGCGGCACTCGCGGTCCATTAAAGAGGTATCCAGTGGCGACGGAAGATGAGGATGGGGATACGTCGGGGGCGATGGCCACAGAATGCACACGACCATATGTGTCGCGTTTCAACGAATTTTTCGATCTCGCCGTTTTATACTTTTGTGTTCAAAAACTTACTCTTCTTCACAGCGGCTTTTTTTTTATTTGTGCTGCCATGTGATTCATTCGAGTCGATTTGTAACAAAGCTATAGTTAATAGTGCATGATAGCAACCACAGATATTTGTTCTCCTTTATTAATAGCAGCTCGCCGGAACAGCTGTATGATCCAGAGCTGAATTCGTGACCAATATATGATGCAAAGACATCTACGCGCGACACACCTTCACAACTTTGCCGTGGCGTCGTTTACTTGATCGGTACCCAAGGGTGCGAAGGCACAGAGACTCAGCACTTCGGTCTGCCAAGGAACCTTTGATCCCGCCGCAAGACCGGCGAAACTTGCTTTTTCCTGCGGCGCTGCGCTTTCGCCAAAGTTTCTACGTGTTCTCAAAGGTGCAAGTCTCACCGTTTATACAAAGTTAAACAAAAAAAAAAACTCTTTTGGCGACCGACGACGAACGAGCAGAAACCGTATCTTCCGCTCGCTGCCGCCAGCCTCTGCAACGCTCCATAAAGGCGATTTTTCGACGTGCAAGACGGCCATCCGATGATCGCACTCGCGGAGCGGGCAAGCGCGATCCAGGAATTGTCATAGAGATCAGTAGTGATGGCCATTTCACAGAGTTAGCGTCAGCGAATGGTATATCTAGTAATTCATTTCCAATCAATCTAAATTTAGGATTAAGAATACTTTGTTGGAATCAGTGGTCGAGCTTACAATGAAAAGTTTATATTTATAAATCTGCTTCACTCCTACAATCGCAACGAACTATAGATGGTACTCCAAGGTAAACATAAGTAAACAATGGAGGAACTTCCTGTGGCCGAGATAACTTCCAGTTGACCAGCTTCTTGCGTATATTTTAATGAGCAAGAATGAGTACGTGTGTCTGTTAAATTTTTCTCGGCGGAAAATCAAAAAAAGCATGTCGAAAACCGGACGTAAGATAGATCGATGTGTGCTTTTGTACCATACGGTGCCAAGAAAAAGCACCGCATCTCGTTTTATTTGGCCTCTGTGACGAAAGTTAATTTGCCCTACACTCTTAGAAATAGAAGGTGTATAGGGGTACACCCCTTGCCCCATATGTAACTCCCCAAAACTACATTTGGACGTTCAGTCCACTGACGTCAAGCTAGGGATACCAACTTTTACAAGCGGCTTGATAGCTGCATCAAAGTCTAGAAGAAAAAAAAATCAACGCTGCGGTTTTTCAGCAGGGCCAAAAAAACCTTGAATGTCTTACTGTAGCCTTTAATACGTACATTAGCTATTGTAATAAGCTGTATCGCTTGACTACTCAGTTTTACTCAGTTTTCCAAAATTTAAAGAATAGTAAAAGCACTGATATATATGACCTTCAAATTAAACCTGTAAAATATGTATTGCGGTGCATAGCTCCCTGTTGGACGTATATTTTTAATCTGGCACTAGAGAATGGAACTTTTCCAAAAAACATGCAGGTGGCAAAGGTAACCGTACTGTACAAAGGTGGGGAAAAAAACAACTTGGGAAATTTTAGGCCAGTGTCCGTTCTACCAGTATTTTCTAAAGGACTAGAAAAGATTATACATAACAGGTTGTATAGTTTTTGCGAGAAATATTCTATTCTTACCGATTTTCAATATGGATTTAGAAAAGGTAGATCTACAGAACTCGCATTATTAAAGCAAAAGGAGTTAGTCTTAAGCAGTATAGAAAATAAGCTGTTAACACTTGGAGTATTTATAGACTTTTCAAAGGCTTTTGACCGCCTCAATCATAATACTTTGCTCCAAAAACGTTATATGTACGGTGTGCGTGGTAGATCCCTAAGTATGGTTAAAAGTTATCTTCAGTATCGCTACCAGTGCGTTGAAATAGATAAAAAGCGATCTCAATTGCAGCCATTAACAGCTGGAGTGCCACAAGGTAGTATTTTGGGACCACTCCTCTTTAACTTGTATGTCAATGACATAGTAAATATTGATGACAATGTACGTTTTATTATTTACGCGGATGATACTAGTGTATTTTTTTCAGGTACGGATGCAGAGCAGATTATAAGTACCGCAAATAAATTTCTAGATAAATTAAATACTTGGACAGTGTCTAATTCCTTGCAAAGTAATTGTAGTAAAACTAAAGACGTTCCTTTTAGAGCAAGAAATACAGATTGCTTTCATACCTCTGTTCTCTCCCTCGGTAACCATAAGATAGATATAGTCGAAAGTGTTAGAGTTTTGGGTGTAATATTTAATCAATACATGCTATGGGATGAAATGGTACATTTTACATGTCAAAAACTCTCAAAGGTCGTAGGTGTTATGTACAAACATCGTCATATACTCCCAATGTCAGCAATGCTTCTTATATATCATTCTTTATTTTATGAGCATTATAATTACTGCTTCTTGGTTTGGGGAAATACAACGTCCACAAATCTTAAGCAGATACAAATTTTGCAAAAAAAAGTTGTGCGTATTATATGCCATGCTCCATACGATGCCCATACAATACCATTGTTTAAAAAACTTAATATTGTACAGATTCCAAATTTCTATAATTATAAACTTTGTATTACCTATAAAAAGTCGTTTCATCACAAAGAAAACGTATTTCTGTCTATCTCGCAGATTACAATTAGAGACACGATTTATGCTACACGCAGCGCCGATACGTGGCTAGTGTCGCACTCCAGGACAAATTATGGAATTCAGATGTTGCGAAATACTCTTCCTCGTCTTTTAAATCGTCTGGGGGAATTAAACATAGAACTTTTGACTTTGGTAAACAAATATTTGCTTTCATTTTTTGTTGAGCCTTCAGTGTTAGTGTAGATGCAAGAAGTGTGGTGATTTTTCTGTCTTTTTTTTGCTTTTGTTTTATGTCAAACGAGTAATTACATAAACCATTTCTTTTTTGTGTTAACTGTTTTGTGTGCTGTCTCGGCTTCTGCTGGGGGGAGATAGAGACCTGTCAAGAAACTGTTATGTTGCTTTTTTCTCTGTCTTCCCTCTCCAAATGGAGAAAAATAAAGCATTTTGATTTGATTTGATTTATTAAGCCGCTCTTGAAAGTTGGTATCTTCGGTTCGACGTCTGTGGACAGAACGTCAAATTGTTGTTTAGGGGAGTTACATATAGGACAAGGGGAATACCCCTGTACACCCCCTATTTCTTAAAGGGAAACTCCGCTCAATTCCGAAAAATTTAGGTTTACATGTGATTCCATTTCACAAAAAACTACTTAACAGCTCTACGTCTTCGGACTCGCGAAATGTGGAGTATTATTTGTGCAATCTTAATTTAACATCAGCTGATATCGAAACCGAAACTTTGGTTGCGTCAGGCAACATTGGTCTCGTCTCGTCAGAGTCATGGCCACGTCACGTCGAACACGTGGTCTTGTGACGTTCGTGGGGGCGAGGAACAGGACACGCGACGCGGGTAGGTCGATTCGCATGGCGTGGACGGTGATGGCCCGGGGGAGAGGGGGAAGGGGAGAAGACGAAAGGGGAGAGGGGGAGCGGAGGAACAGTTTGCGCAGGGCAGTGCAAACTAGCGCATCCGCGTTACGGTGACCGCGTGGACGCCGTTGAGCCAACACCGGGAGGAGAAACTCATGGCGTCATCGTTCAATTTCGCTCTGAGAAGTAAAAACAAACAAAACGTGAGAATGACGTACTCATGCCTCTGACGTAGTGGGTCAACGTTGGCCGTTCCAACTCCGTCGCATTGAGAGCGCTGAAGCGCTGACGATGGCGCCTCACGTCGCACGCAAGAGTCTGCAGATTTCGGCGACTTGGCTCATTTGAAAGTTTGCTGACCAGTTTAGTAAATATATAGACGGAATTAGATCGTAATATTTGACACGAGGTCTTCCTATATGATACATGAAGAGGGCTGTATAGTTTTCTAAATACCAAAAATAAAACGGGGTTGCCCTTTAAGGCTCTGTTATACTCCGACGTAACGCGTGCGCGCGTGCGAGCGCGTCAAAGCGACGTCACGTCGGCGAAAACCCGACGCTCTATACTCCGGCGTCGTGGCGTAACCGACGCGACCGGCGGCGTTCGACGCAGCGTGACCGCCTCGACGCCAAAACGGAGCATGCCGTATTCCGCGCCGGCCGCGCCGCCGACGCCGGACCAGGATGCATCAGGCACTGGCTCCCGGCAGCCCTCGCGCGGGAAGCGCGGCGAATATGAGCAATTGGCGAGGAGATCGAACTATAGGGGGCGCTGCGTTCACCAACACAAATACCGCCTGCGTGGAAAACAACTCCGGCGTTCCAGTGTGCTGCCGTTGGCTGCCGTGTTGTTGCCGCGTTCCCTGCAGGTTTGTTAGAATATAGCACACTCGTGTTGCGTACCACTGTTCTCAGCGCATGCTTTAGAGCCTCGAATAAGTTTTCATCGCTTTCCTGCAAAAAAAAAAAAAAACAACTCAAATCGCAGTGGATAGGTAAGAGTAGGGAAGAAGTTGACTGCGCACGACGTGGTGTGTGGTCGTCACTTTTCAAGCGATGGCTTCGAAGCAAACTACGCTAACGGACGATGCGTGTACGAGCGTAAATCACGCTTGCATCGACATCCGTTCAGAGCGTACATTGTATTTTATAGGTAGAACATATTCTGCCGGCAACCTGCACAACAACCTAAGCAAAAAAAAAAAAAGGCCGGTAGTTGTTCCCATTGGGTTTTGTGTAAAAGGAATAGTCAAAACGTGATCTTCTAGTTGTGTGAGTAGCTCAGTCATTCCACTTCCGGCCGCCGCGGCGAAAGGACGTGAATCAATGAGCTCCTCCGGAGCGGCGATAACGGCCCTTGCCGGCCGTGGTGACTCGGCTGTTTTCGATTCCAACGAATACAGGATGATACTGCCCCAGCTGCCTTCAGGGGAAGCCATGAAGCGAGCCGTCGTGTTGCATGGTGATATCGCCTGTCGACCGTACAGGATTGAAGATTTTCGTCAACCGCTCGGTGAAGCAGGTGTACTAGGAGACGTAGTCAGGCTAGGGGCGTTTCAAATTTCCCACGTCTGGCTGCTTGATCTTCGGACCGACGCGGCGAAGCGGAAGCTGCTTGAGATGGGGCGGCTCACAGTCAAGGGCCGTACGTATGTCGTCGTGCATCCCTTCCGGCAAGAGGTACGGATCAAGCTCCATTGGGTGGCTTTCGGCGTCACGAATGACACCATCCATCGGGCGTTCTCCGAGTACGGGGTCGTCAAGGAGGTGGCGCACGAGCGGTGGAGGGTGCCCGGCTTCGACGGCGTGGAGTCTACCACCAGGATTGTGCGTCTAGTTCTCCGGGAGGGCGTCGTCCTCGACCGCCTGCCTCACCAACTGCGGCTCGGCGGTGGCACGGTACTTGTGGTCGTGCCGGGGCGTGCCCCCATCTGCCTCCGGTGCCGCATGACGGGCCACATCCGCCGGGACTGCCGGGCCCCCAGGTGTGCCGAGTGCCACGCCTTCGGGCACGAGCGGGACGACTGCGTTCGCTCCTACGCCAGTGCCGCCGGCCGAGGGGCAAGCGACGTCAACAACGACGAGCTGATGGATGAAGAGGAGGCTGAGAAAGCGGCTGCACCCGCGGGAGCCCTGCCCGAGCAACCGAAGGAGGTGAACGACGCAACTAGCACCGTCTCAGAAGAGGTGAACGCCAAGTCGCCGCAGCAGCCGTCAGCACCGGCTCCTGCCTCCCAACAGGTAGTTGAGCTGGTTGAACCCAAGGCGGCCATACCACCGGTCAACAACGAGGAAGGCGCGGCCACGGCTCATGACGCCGAAGAAAAGATGGACGACGAAGTGGGCTTCGCCAAGCGCCCACTCGAAGATGTCTCGACCGTCTCCCAGAAACATCGGCAACACCAGCATGAGAAAAAATGGAAGATGGTGGCGGGCTGGACGGGCGTGGATGGCAAGCCTCGATCTTCGGCGTCGAGGAGCCGTGACAAGCTGACGCCGTGAAATGGTGTGACGGAGGGCGACCCCGTGCGACGTCGACCTGCGAAGGTAAGCACCGTGCTCTTGGTCTGGGCCTTTTAACCCATGGTCTATCGAAAAGCCTGTCCGACTAGCTACCCTCAATGTACGAGGGCTCGCTGACCGTAGGAAGCAACGGCAATTATACCGCCTTGTAGTTGAGCACGACCTCGACATTGTCGCGCTTCAGGAGACCAAGGTCGATGGGGAGGACCAGACCGAGCGCATGGTGCGGCCGTTCACGACCCGTTACGACGTTTGCGTGAGCCACGCCGTAGGGACGTCGGCGGGGTTTATCCTGTTGGTACGCCAGAGCATAGGGGCAGTTGTACAGTCCATCACCACTTGTGTCTTGGGACGTGTCGTGGTGTGCGATTTTTCTTTTTCGTCCCTTGAATGGCGGGTAATCTGTTTGTACGCGCCTACCCGAGTTGAGGAGAGGAGGACATTTTTCGAGGGCATACGATACTATTGTAACTGCTCGCGACTAGTTATTTTACTTGGAGATTTTAATTGCGTATGCTCAGCTAGCGACAAAACAAGCCCTACACCTTATGTTGATTCAAGTAGAGTATGTTTAAATAATTTAATTATTGAATTCGGCTTAGAGGATGTTGGCGACTGTTTACGCAACGGGCGAGTCGTAAATTTTACCCACTTTCAAGGGGTCAGTCACGCCCGCTTAGACCGAGCGTATCTGTCGTTAGATTTAATACCCCTTTGTCGCGATTATCGGGTGTGTCCTGTATCATTCAGCGACCATTGCCTAGTTGATTTTTCTATTCGCAGTAAAAATGAATCGAAAAAGGTGTTCATTTGGGAACTATGGAAATTAAACGCAAGGCTTCTGAAAGTTGAAAACTTTATGGATCGAGTTCAAGCTGCGGTAGAACAAATGAAAAATGAAGACAAATCAGTTGCATATGGCCATAAATGGGAAGTATTTAAGCAGGCCATCAAGATGACTGCCCTGTAAAGAGCTAGTGCAATTAAGTATGAAGAAAAGAAAAAGGAGAAGTTAATGCGCTCAAACTTGCAGGCGATGGTGGAAGAGGAATGCAGATTGCCGGGTGCGTTCAAGGACGATTTTTTATCTTTGAAAGAAAAACTCGAGTTGCTAGATAGGGAACGTTATCGCGGTGCCCTGGTACGAGCTAGAGCCGTCAGGCTGATAGCGGGTGAAGCGCCTACTAAGTGAGCCCTGGGCATAGAAAAAAAGCATGCACGTCGTAATGAAATTGCAGAAATTGAAAAGGACGGGACAGTCACAAACGACAGTGTGGAAATCGAGAGGGCTTTTTTCGATTATTACAGCACGTTATTTTCTTACGATCCCGTTAATGTTGAGGGGTTTAAAAGTGAATTTTTGTTTCGCATGCCGCGTTTAGACGATACAACAAAATCAGCTTTAGAAGGTCCCATCACGTGCGAGGACGTTAAGATAGGCAATAGAAGCTTTGAACCTCGGGAAGTCCCCGGGGCCGGACGGACTAACTGCAGGGTTTTATAAAGCTTTCAAAAATATATTGTCTCCTTTTTTAGCAAATGTTTTCAACGAAGCTTTCGACCTTAACATTCTTCCGCCTTCCTTCTTAACGTCTCATACCGTCCACATTTCTAAAACGCAAGACGCAGTTAAACTTCGGCATGTCGCATCCTATCGACCCATAAGTCTGACTATTGTTGATTACAAAATACTGATGAAGATCTTGGCCAGCAGGCTGCAAAGCGTCATAACTGAAATTGTTGGTTCTCATCAAACCTGCGGAATAAAGGGAATAACTATTTTTACTAATATTCATAAAGCGCGGAGCGTCTTGGAGTCTTGCGACCCATGCAGAGTTGCGCAGCCATGTTGCAAGTAGATTTAGAGAAAGCTTTCGATCGGGTTCCACATGATATACACATCGCGACACTGTTAGCGCGAACACGACATTGGCGCATTTTTGCATTTTACTTCTAAATAGTATTAGCGAGCACGAAATTTTATCGCTTACATTATAGAATTAAGGAACTCTTTCCTGTAGCAATAATTACTTGGATGACATCCCTTGGTTAAAAAGAAAAAAACTAAAAAAAAAACAGCGATCGCGTGTTCGCGCTAACAGTGTCGCGCTCTGTACTTTTATCTGTTTTGGATCATATCAACGTCGGATCAGTTATACGGGAGGGTGTGCGCATGGCGTGCAGTGGTTGTACTACTAGGCTAATAGTAAATAAGTCGGTAGGGAAGCGTGTTCAGGTGCAGCGATCTGTCCGCCAAGGATGTCCGTTATCACCATTGCTTTTTTGCATTTACATAGAATCATTTTGTTTAAGTATCATCAAAAATTGTAAAATAAGCGGCTTTAGACTAAATTCATCCGAAGTCCGTGTTTTGGCTTATGCGGACGATATTGCTATGTTCTGTGCCAATCTAGAAAGCGTCGGCGAAGCAGTGGACACTGTTAAGCGCGTTTGCGGTGTTAGTGGAAGTGCCGTTAACTGGAACAAAAGTCTAGGTTTCTGGCATGGGGACTGGGGTGTAACACCAAGCGTGTTTGCGAATATAAGGTGGCTATCCACCCCTGCTAAGTATTTAGGTGTACCTCTCGAATATTACCCCGATAGCGAGCCTTACTGGTGTAGTCAAGTTGGTGAACTCCGCGACAAAGCCGAGAAATGGAGGGGCTGGGGTTTTTCTATTTTCACGCGCACCACAGTTTGCAATTTGTTTCTTGTAAGCAAGCTGTGGTACGTAATGCAAGTGTTGCATTGTTCTAGAGTGAACGTGCAGACACTTCACCGTGTTTTTGCAGTTTTTGTTTGGGGCTCGTCGTGGGAGAAAACAAGCAGAATGAACCTTTTCCGGCGCGTCCGCGAGGGCGGACTCAGCTTGTCGCACCTTTTTTGCGTCAAGTAGTAAACCGTTTTCTTTTTTTTTCGAGATGCTAGCGATCCTTTTTTACGCACTCTTTTTCAAGTAAGGTTGGGCCGGGTTTTGCCCGAGTTTGTCATTTCTTCGTCCTACTTGCCTGGGTAGTAGTATACATGGGTACTTTAAAGAAGTGGTGATGTCATGGCGTTTTTTATTAACTCGTTTTTCTCACGGATATCTGAGTGAAGTGACACGCAAAAGATTGTACAAAGTTGTTTGCGACATTGTTTTTCCTGTTCCTATTTCCAGAGCTTTGTACTCCGCTGGCCCGGGTCAGGGCGTTTTAAAAAGGGTGAAAAGAATGCTAGTGCGACCCGGTGTTAAAACGTTTTTCTTTAAATTGCACTCCGGTACTCTACCAGTAAAGACGTGGATGGAGGATAAGGGCCTCTTAGTCCCGTGGGGCTCTCACTGTTTTATTTGTAAGAAACCGGAGACCATTGAACATGTCTTCCTAGAGTGCTGGGATGGCGTCTTTTTGTGGGACGTCCTCCAGCGCACATTGAAAAAAGAGTTACCGCTCGAGCCCCACGGGATCAGGTATCTATTTGTGGAGACTGATGATGGCGTCCCGTTTGATCTTGTAATGCTACTGTGTCTGCACGCAATTTGGAGGTCGCGGATGGCCGTGCGCCATGCTGACAGTCACCACGAGAAGCACAGGAGTACTTCCGTGAGAGCATTATTTCTTTTCTTGAACTCGTCAAGGCTCGTGAAAATGTTCCGGAGTGGATTCCGCAAATTGAAGTACTCGTAAAAATGCGAAAAATTTAAACCCCAGGACGCTTGCCATAGCAAGGCTGGCCATTTGTTCCTCGTGTATGTTATGTGTGCCTATGCGTGTGTCCTTTTGCCTGGCAATAAAGACAAAAAAAAAAGTGCGAGTAGCTCAGTGGAAAGGTTCAGTTTCACGTGCCGTGGGTCCCAGGTTCAAATCAGAGGAGGCGAACTTTTTTTTTTTGGTGAAACATTTGGCGATTTATATTTATTTCTTTTTTAGAATAATCATTGCCGTCCGAAACTCCCGGCATTCTTTTTTTTTTTTCCGAGTGGTTGTGCCGGCTGCCGGCAAAATATCCCCACCCTATTACATAACAGTGCTCACGAGGAGGTTCTTGATACGCAACGCCGTTCCGTCGGCGAAGCTTCCGAAGGGATCACACGACCGGGTCGTGAGGCTTCTGAAGCCACCGAGAGGTCTGCTATCATTTGATCACTATTTTATTCCAGGCTATCGTTTACACTGGAACATATTAGGTAGCAGTATCAGTTCGGTATTGTGATATTTACGCAATTTCGTGAACCATTTTGCGATTCCTATAATTTCGATTGAGCAATGCAAATGTCCGTGTGTATGACCAAGTCCTCGTCGTGCAGAACTCATTGATATTTCATCGTGAACCGTGCACCTTTGAATAACCGATAAATTAAAGTGAAAAAAGACAACCTGTAACTTTTAATGCCAATATGCAGTCTAATTATCCACATTCTACATTATGATGTTCACAGTGTGTTCTGTATTTTGGCATTTCAAGAAAAACGTAATGTAATGACTATTTTGGTTGATGTCTTGGTGAAGATTTCTCCGGGGCGACGCTGCGCTCGATTACATGATCACATTTCAGCACGTCCTCGCCTTCAACGTGGCACCTCTTGCTCTCGCCGATGTGGCTGATGATCGTTGCAAGGGACAGGGACACTGAAAAGCAATGCGCGTGTTTTGTGACTACGGTTTCTCCAACCTAGGAAGCGCACAAACATCGCCACACCGCGTCAGTCACGCTACGACCTGTCGCGCGCAGCCGGAGCGACGCGGCCGATCGCGAGCGCCTACACGTGGGTTGGTTTTTGCTTCCAACGAGAATGCGGCGACATTTAAAGCAAGGTGAGACAAGCAGGGACTATGCTACCCGTACGCAGATGCTTTTCGAGCAGATAAATATTATCCACATACCTTTCACAAGCCTCAAGTCCTCGTCCTCCATGGCTGAACGAATTCTACGGGCGGGATTGTTATTCCCGCAGAATGGTTCCGACTTCGGCCGCTATCCAGCGCCACCGTTCGATCTCCTCCCCAATAGCAGACGACGGCAGCACCACTCCGTGTGGCGTCAGTGTCTGAAGAATCTGACTCGGTCGTCGAGAAGCTGATCGAGGGAATTCGTCCTCACCCGTGTGTCTACGACACGAGGAAGCTTGAGTACCGTAGACCGTGCGCTTGTCAAAGATGTACCGTATGTACATTGACCGCCTACGCTTGCGGCGCAGGCGGTGCACCAACAGTGCAAGCGCGAGTTTTTGTCGTGCAAGGTACGTCCCCGCCATCGCTCGAACTTGGCGCTCAAGAAGCGCGAGAATTTTCGTCTGCTATTCGAAACGAAAAGGAACCGGAAGTGGCGTACTCTCGCAGGAAACGTGCCTTCGTAGTCAGACTCTGCGCATGCGCCGCGCCGGCGGCCCACTGACACGCGCCGCGGGAGCCGCCAGGGCCGCCGAAGTATAGGTGACATTCACTTGACGTCACTCGCTAGGTTCGCTGGCATCGCCCACCACGGTCGCCATCTTCGAGGTCTCTTTCTATCGCGGGTGTCGTCTGGCCGGACGTTTTGAGCGTGGTTTAGCAGCATTTTACAACCTTAAAGGGTCCTTTTGACCGAAACTAGGGGTTATTCTTATACGTTGGTTCTTTTGAAGCGCCGTAGAAGTATTTTTTGTGTGTTTTAGTTCGTTTTTATCGCTATCGGACTCGTTCACCGCGGCCGCGTTGCTCCCTCGGCTCCATGCAGCGCTCCGTGTCGCGCGCCGTGCCCACGGCGGTAGCTCTTGCGAGAACTGATTTTTCTACCTTGGTGCTTTTGTAGCACGATGTGATTACTCTTTGTTTTGTTTTGTTAGTTTCTTTATTGTTTTTCTCTAGCGGATTTTCTGCACTACGGCCGTGTAACCGTGTTGCTTCATCGCCTCTGTGTTGTACATACGTCGTGCCTTCGGTGTTCGTTCCTGTGCAGAAACATACCGTGCGGCTCACAGAGTGCGCAGCCTATGAAAAATGAGCCGCATTTTTTATCAGCCCAAGCGATTTAAAAACCGCATGTAAGCGATTTGGCGAGCGCCAAGGTGAGCGATTTAGCGAGCGACAGCGACGCGGAGTCTGCGACGGGCGACGGAGATATCTCACGGTCGGTCGTCGCGTCGCTCGGTTTTTGGATTTCTAGAAAACTTCCCTAATCGCCTTGGTCGCTTGCTCCCGTCGTTTTTATGCGGTGTGCCTCGTCGCGCGAGCGACCAAGCGACAGCGAAGCGGGTCGTCGTCGCTTGTCTCGTCGCTGTCGCTCGTCTCGTCTCGTCTCGTCCCGTCGCTCGCTAAATTCCTTACATGCGCTTCAGCCTTTACACACGGTACTCGGCGGACACAAGACAACTAAAACGGCTCGCTCCCGAGATATACCTTTTTCCCTCTTTTGTTGAACGAACCTTCTTCAACTATATTAAATTAGCGCACACTACCAACGTACGACCGCGTACCCAAACCAGTCAAACCGCGACCTCGAAGATGGCGGATAGACGGTGGCGCTCCGTGGCAAAATCGAACCTGCAGGCTCAGTGAATACCACCTATAAAGACGGCGAATGTTTGACGCTCTCTCTCTCTCTCTCACGCACGCGGCGTGGCTGACGTGACGTAGCCGACTTCGGCCAGCGTTCGTTTGCGCGCGCGTTACGTCGGAGTATAACAGAGCCTTTAGAGTGTATGTGACGTCCCAGTGGAAACTTGTGTACACGTGTGACATTCTACGAAGTTAGACGCCCACAAATCAGCCGAAACATGTAATTGTTTTCGTGTTTTTCGTGCACTGGAGAGCGTGTGCAGCACAACATTGCTTCGTCAAATGCACGTTGTCGCCGTGAGCGTTCGAGCTAGCCAAAGCGAAACTACGCTACGCGTGTCGGACGTAGTTGAAGAACGGTGCGGGGCACCTAATCCAATGCTTTGGATCCTCACGTTGCCCACAAATGCGACGTTAAATTTAAGCTACGTTTTTATGAGGAGAGGCGGTGCGCTCAATCTAGTGTCAAGAACACAGTGCGAGGGCTAAAGGAGTAAAAAGATGCGAGTCACGTAAGCTAACTTACGATCTCTACCTTGAGACTCTCAAGACCCAAACTCTGCGCACTATCACCCAAAGAATCATTGCTCGTAAGCAAGATGAAAACAAAAGTGTCGTCAAAAAGAAATTTCGATTGAACCCCTCCGACAACAAGCGTTTTATCGAAGACAACGGACTGTTCACATTCGGGGAAATGTCGTCCTCCGAGACAACCTGGTGTGTTCGGTAAAAGTGTCATTCCGGCAGTGTATTTATTTTTGGAGTGAGTATTGATATGTTTCAAATATTGGAAATGTTGCCCCCTACCCTATGTACTCAATACAACGTAGTTCCGACACGGTATTATTTTGAAAGTGTTTATAGATGTTTTTTTAATCACTTGAAAATTTTGCCCTACGATAACATGTCATTATATTAGTGTATTGTTAAAATATGTTATATTGAAAGCGTGTACTCATGTCTGTTTTTATGTAGAGCGTTTTCAATGCGTACGAATGCAAGCGATACAACTATTCATGCTTTACTTTTTGTGTTTGTTTTTATTTGGCTGAAAAGAGATTACAAAACGGCTACAGCAGGATAGCTCTAATCTTGGAAGATGGAAATTGTTTCTGCACAAGTACAGGTACAAACGATCGTTCATCGATAATCGGTTGGCGAGAATGTCCCCACACTTTCCCAAGAGTACATCTTAAGCACGAGTACAACTCAAGTGCCATGCAGAAGTATCAGCAACTATAACGTGAACTTGACGTAGCGTATCAGAGCGGCGAGTCCACGCACTTCCCACGATTGCACACGACGTCTAACCACGATAGAGACACTTGCATCTGTGGCGGAGGAGAAAGAAGACGCCGTTTCCGAACAGACGTATTTTCATGTTCTCCAGTGAAAATCAACAATCGGACTCAGGACGAGGAAAACCTTCTACTTCATGACTAACCGTTAATAACGACATTCAAAGGATGCATCCCGACAACTCAATGACAGTACCCGTTGGCCCAAAGGATACCCAGGCGCAGGCGACAAGCCATGGTGAGTACAAGATTCTCCTTCTTCATTTACAACCGGGAGCTTTATTCCTCAACTCCGTCTTTCACCATGCTGACATCACAGGCCGGCCCTACCGTACGATAGACTTCGCAGTGGACTGAAGGATGTAATAGATTTGAGTGAAGTGCTGCCCCTGGGGCAGTTTCAGATGAGCCATTTTTGGATGGCAGCACTGGCAAGCCCCCGAGCCGCGGAAAGGCTGAAAGCGGTGAAAGAACTCAACGTGAAAGGAAAGAAATGTCTCATAATAGATCCGAATCATAAAGATGTAGATATCGAGCTTCTCTGGCTGCCGCTGTATTTAGAAGGTAAGAAGATCGCTGAAGCATTGGAGCCCCTGTGGGACTGTGCAGAGCGTGGCGCAAGATAAGTGGCGAGTTCCAGGAATGGAGAACATGGAAACAATAAACAGACAGGTCTGTCTGACTGTGCATGACACAACGACAACGGAAACGTACCTCATTTGCTCAAAGTCCCCGGTTCCCAGTTTACTGTAGTCACGTCCGGACGGCCACCGTTGTGTCTACGATGCAAGAAGGTTGGCCACATTCGTAGACAGTGTCGTACGCCAAAGTTGCGCGTTGCAACAGATTTGGTCATGAAAGTGATGAGTGCTACTCTAGCTATGCAACCGTGCTACGAGGTCCTCTCACGGAACCAGACGCCAATTAGGAACTATTAATTGACATCACCGAAGTGGTAGACGCTAGCGGTGAGATCCTTTCCTTACAAGAGAGGCCTAGAGGCTCCGTGCCTTCGAGTTCTGACGACCGCAAGGCCACAAGTGACAAAGGACTTTCTGAGAGTCAGGCCAGCACGACCACGCAAGCGGCTGAAACAGCTTGCCAGGAGACCTAGCAGGAAGACACGCAGGAAACGTTGAAAGTACCTAAGCAGACAGCAGATGCAACAGAAGACCAGATGTCATCGAACCGCAAGGAGGAGCCCCTTACCGAAATGGTCACAACAGTCGGCACTTCTAAAGACGCTAATGACGGCAAGTGAAAAAAAGAGGTGCCGCCTGGCACCGTCGCAAGTAAGCGAAAATCTACCCTTTCACGCTACACATTCATGTATAAGCAAAACCCTCCCCCTCCCTTCTTTCTCTTCCTCCCACTTCTCCTCACCCTTCCTTAGTCGATGGCCCTTGTTTTGCGACTTTAAATGTAAGGGGTTTTAATTCTAGGAAAAAAACAGTGTAACTTAAACGCCTAAATGAAGATAATGAAGTCGAGTTTCTTGCTGTACAGGAAACAAAACTTTACAGATGAGCAGGTAGTACGTGCCTTACAATCTTTTCTGCAAGACTACGAAGTATGCGTGAGCCATGCTGTTGGTCTTTCTGGTGGCTGTTTATTGTATATTAGAAAGTATTTTCACCTGTCTGAATTAATGGTAACAACAGATCCTTGTGGCCGCTTCATTATGTGCGTTTTTCGAGTTTTTGACACAAGGTGGAGAGTCATATATGTTCATGCGCCTAATGAGGTTACTAACAGAGTAAAGTTTTTTTTGTTTTTTTTTACCATCTCCGACCTTATTTATTTTGTGACAGGATGTTAGTTCTTCTAGGAGATTTCAACTGCGTTTGCGATGAAGCTGTCAGAGCTCCAACTGAAGCGCGAATTGCCAAGAGCGCAAGGCTGTTGCTCGATTTCGTTGATGAGAGCAATCTTTTCAATGCTGCTTCATTTCAACTGGGCGGAAAACAGCTTTCATATACACATTTTCAAAATTCATCTTCCGCAAGGCTAGATAGAAGTTACTGCTTCACAGAACTGATTGACAATTTAAATGGTTACGCGGTAGACCTAGTATTTTTGACAGATCACTGCATTGTATCAGTAACTGTTGGACATAAACGTAGAAATAAAAATACAAACAGGAAGATATGGAAGCTTAATAACCAACTGCTAAAATATGAAAACGTTATGGCTAGCACGACCGATCTGCTCCAGCAGATAGGACACACAACTGAGCATAAAGTTGCTCAATGGTAGCGTTTCAGGCAAGAACTCAAACAGCTGACAATTGAGAGAGCTAGTATTATAAAATTTCGGAAGTCTGAGGCTGAAAAAACGCTGCTGCATAATTTACGCGTCTTGATTGAGCTTGCATGCAAATACCCTGGGCAACGTTTAGAAGATATAATTCGCATAAAAGCTAAGTTAGATCAATTTTATCACGATCGCTACCAAGGCGCGGTTGTGCGTACGCGAGCTGAAAAATATTTCTTGGGAGAACAGCAAAAAAGAAAGAATGGGCACTAGAGGAGGAGAAGAGGTAATCGTAAGAAATTTGTAAGGTTCCGGACCCTTTTTATTTGTTGTCTTACTTTGTCTGGATGCCCTGCGCGAACGATTTTGGGGGAGACGTGTGGGGTTCGCTCGGGGATGTTTACGACCTCTGGAAGGAAGAAGTTTGCGCGTGGGGCGGGGAGCCGCCTCTGCGGTGCGGGTGTCCCGTTTACTCGGGAGCGGGCCGCGCCGCGGCGGGCTGCGTGGCGTTCCGCTCCCCGGTTGGCGGCCCGCGGTTAAGTGCTTTTCTGTGGTAGCCGACCAGTGCCACCGCTTGGGGTGGTGTTTGCTTTGAGAGTCGTTGGTCGCTTCCCATTGACAAGTGCCAGTCGCTTTCCTAGAAGTGTCTCGGGCGCTGTGCTTCATCTGTCGGCACCTGTCCCTCTGGCGGGTGTTCGGAGTGCCAGGGGTGATTTGTCGTGTCTGAGGGCCAGACTCGTCTGCGCCTCCTACGCCTGGTGCCGTCTGGCCCTGGGCTCGGAGCGCCGGATGAGAATGTTTACCCCCACGGGAAAATGGGAAAGAGGGACAGGCTGCTCTCAATAAGAGCACAGGCGAGACAAAGGGAGGGGGTCTTTGGTTCGGTACCGCTGGAGAGAAAGGAGCCCGCTCTCTAACGGCGGCCAAGTCCGGGGCTCGGGTTGTCGATGTTTGTATTCCTGTATTCCGTATGTTAAATTGTCTTTTATTAAACTGTTGCGTAAAAGTACCTGCGTAAACAGTTGTCTGGCCCGAACTGCTACACCACCGCCACCGTCCAACGCAATCCATCCTCCTCCACACCATCGAGGAGGAACCAAGAACGTTACTGGCGCAGGCGACAGGATTGCGTTGGACATTCCTACGGCGACTGCGGCGGGGACGACCAGACGAAGGAGACGCCAGGACGGGGACGAGTACAGAACCTCGACAACGACCTCCCAGTTGGCAGAAGCCAAGCGAACGGGAGGAGACGCCGAAAAGTCGCCACCATCAGAGCCGGGGCCAGGGTGAGAGAAGACAACTGAACAGCTGCACCCTTCTCCCGGTTGACTGGGTCAGCAGAACGGGAGTGAGAGCCAGCAGGACGTCAGCGATCCCTTGACCCCGCCCGGCAGAGGTGGAAAGGACGACCGGACGGCAGCAAGGTTCCGCGCCAGCATCAGAGCCGGGGCCACGGTGAGGGAAGACAACTGAACAGCTGCACCCTCTTCCCGGTTGACTGGGTCAGCAGAACGGGAGTGAGAGCCAGCAGGACGTCAGCGACCCCTTGACCCCGCCCGGCAGAGGTAGAGAGGACGACCGGACGGCAGCAAGGTCCCGCTGGTCGACAGAAATCGACGGAGCGGGAGACCTCGGAGGACGCTACGGACAAGAAACTCCTGCACAAGAGCCGGGGCTACGGTGCGGAAGACAACCGAGCGACAACAGGGTTCTCGCGTTCGGCCGAAACCGACCAAACCTCAAGCCTTGGAGTGTGCTCAGCTACAGGCATCAGTGCGCCACCACGGTAGGAGGGAGCAGGACTGGCCGCCGACAGTGCACGACAAGCTTCAACACCTTGGGTGAGTGGAAGCCTCGCCCTCTGGGGTTGGCGTGTCAGTTTGGTCTCAAAGGTAGCAGCGAATGGTGGTGGTGACTCGAAGCGCACAGAAAACAGAGTTGAGCACGAGTGAGGGCTCGGAGGGGTCGGATACGGAGAGCCAGGCGTCAACGGGTGCTGATACCCGCGCCGAGACCGAGGTCGTTGCATTGAGACGCCTCGAGCTCAAATTTGAGATGCAGAAGCTCCGGCTGGAGTAGGAAGAAAAAATCGCACTGCGAAAGCTCGAGCTCGGGGCTAGCTGCGAAAGACCAGAAAGCGCTACTACGTCGGGGGCGGTCGGCGGCCCAGATCCCGTATCTCAGTGCGCTAAACTATTGAGAAATCAAAAAGTGCCAGAAGACGCCGAGCTGCCCGTATGGTTTGACCGGGTAGACAAGATGTTTGCGACTTACGGCGTGCCCGAGAGGAGCAAAGTGCACCTGATCATGCTCGCTCTCTCAAGTAAGGCGGAATACCTTTTCTCCCGGTTAGCCTCGGAGGAGCTGTCGAGGTACAGCGCGGTAATCACAGCTGTGCTCGAGGAGCTTAAAGTGACGCCGGAGGAGCACCGCGAACGTTTCGTGAAGGCAATGAGGCGCAAGGACGAGGGATGGGCTCAGTTCGCCTCGCGGTTGACAAGCCACTTTAGCTATTATATCAAGGCCCGCGAGACCAAAACTCTGGAGGCGCTAATCGAGCTAACGGTGGCTGACTGCTTCAAGGAATGTCTGAGCCCGGAAGCCCAAAGGCACGTGACGCTGCGCGAAGAAGGGGGGTAGCTCAGGGCTCATGAGATGGCGAAGATTATTGACACCTTTGAGGTGGCTGAGGAGAAAGCGAAATTCAAAGGAGCGAGTGACGCGGACGCAAAGAAAGGGGAGAAAACTTGCAACAGCACCTCGAAGCCGAAGTCGCCGCCCCGGTGTTACGTGTGTAATGAGGGGTCCCATCTGGCCCGAGACTGTCCCCAACGGAGCCAAAAAGATGCCAGAGACAAGAAATTGCATGTTAAAAACATTCGGGCTGGGCACGTTGAGGAGTAAACCGCACGAGACCACGCTGCCGCGCCGGCTGCAGATGCCGACGCCTCCGTTCACTCAGCCGGTGGGACGGCCTGCGGTTTGGCTGTCATTGTGTTATTTTAGCGTATATTTCTTATATCATACAGTATATGATGTACATGGCTTTACTTGATTATTTTTTTTAGTGCATGTTTTAGTTTTAGTTAATGTCCCGGAATCCTTTTTGCTTTACTGTTGGCACGTCTAGAAGCCGTGCTACAGTTTTGGGGGAGACGTGTAAGGTTCCGGAGCCTTTTTATTTGTTGTCTTACTTTGTCTGGAGGCCCTGCGCAAACGATTTTGGGGCAGACGTGTGGGGTTCGCTCGGGGATGTTTACGACCTCTGGAAGGGAGAAGTTTGCGAGTGGGGCGGGGAGCCGCCTCTGCGGTGCGGGTGTCCCCGGATCGGGCCGCGGCGCGGCGGGCCGCGTGGCGTTCCGCTCCCAGGTTGGCGGCCTGCAGCTGGGGAGGCTCCGCGGTTAAGTGTTTTTCTGTGGTAGCCGACCAGTGCCACCGCTTGGGGTGGTGTTTGCTTTGAGGGTCGTTGGTCGCTTCCCATTGACAAGTGCCAGTCGCTTTCCTAGAAGTGTCTAGGGCGCTGTGCTTCGTCTGTCGGCACCTGTCCCTCCGGCCGGTGTTCGGAGTGCCAGGGGTGATTTGTCGTGTCTGAGGGCCAGACTCGTCTGCGCCTCCTACGCCTGGCGCCGTCTGGCCCTGGGCTCGGAGCGCCGGATGAGAATGTTCACCCCCACGGGAAAATGGGAAAGAGGGACAGGCTGCTCTCAATAAGAGCACAGGCGAGACAAAGGGAGGGGGTCTTTGGTTCGGTACCGCTGGAGAGAAGGGAGCCCGCTCTCTAACGGCGGCCAAGTCCGATGTTAATATTTTGTAAACGGTTTGTTAACAGGTTGCCAATTATATGTTAATATGTGGTAAACGAGCTGTTAATATGTTGTTAACGATCTATTAAGAAATTACAGTTAGCAGTTAAGCATTTACCGATGACCAGCTATTGATGGATTGTGGGTACATCGTGTACACGTTTCCTTCTCCCCAAGAGCCAGCAATGATATACACAATGCGCTTATTATCTGCTCCAAACTGCTTGCGCTACGTTGGAAGGAAGCTGTGCGTTGCGTGATCGTAGACTGATACCACGGCGAGAAAGGAACGTTCCTTTTTTTTGAAAACACTCGGTAAATTGAACATCTTAACTTTTTTTCACAAGTTTAATTTTTGTGAGGTTTCTAATGATATGTGTGTTTTAGGGTGAATTTCTAATTCACATCATGTACCATGTACTATACTATAGTGAAAAGAAAGACAAAGACCTTGCGTTGAGGCACGTTATTTGTTTTTTTTTGATGACTCAAGATTTTATTTTACAGGAAATAGTTTTTCAAAAAAACTTAAGACCCGGTTACGTGTGCCAGGGGTTTTCTTTCGCATTTTCCGTTTATGCACCTCTGAAAACAGTAAAATATTAAAAGAAAATATCAGCATCGATATATTACTTTTTTCGTGTGCAAATTTAAACATTTCTATGTATTCCTCTAGATCTTGCAAAGTAAAACGTGAATAATGTGAAGGTGAGAATTTATTAACAAAAGCTAAGCTCTACAGGATTCCTGCTATATTTAAGCTTTTTTTAGCATAGTGCACAACGCTTTAGTTTTAAACCGTTAACCTAAGAATGTTCAGAAATTGTATTAAGCATTATTTTCTTACAGAACCAGAAGAAGCGCTGGTGATAAGATAGGTAAACCACTAATTATTTATATTGCATTGTGTTTCACAAGCTACCTCCGATTCCTCATTTTCCTAATTCTGCATGTACTTTTGTTCGATAGATAATAGCCGTTAATTCAGGTTCCTAATTTGTGACTTCTCAAGAAACTATTATTATAGAAGTGCTTCATGAATTATAGGAGTATTTTCTGCTTTGTGTTTTTCTATTCATTATGCTATCGGGTTAGTTTTGTGTTCGCCTTAAAGGGCAACTCCTGTTGAAAACAAAACCAAAATAAATGACTGGTATCGCTTTTGTGGCACGAAATATTATCACAGCCGAAATATTATGTTAAAGCGAAGCCGCGTACTTCCTTAAGCGGGCGGCAAGCGGGTTAGCTTTTGGTCAAGTAACACTAGAGCAGCACCCTTATGACGTCACGTCGCGGAAGTACGACTGATGATTAGGGTTGCCATCCCTCTTTCACATAGTTTCGGTTTTGCCGTAAATTTCGAGCCGTGATATTTATAAGACTAAACAAAATATCGAAAAAAAATACCTTGTAATTCACAAACATTGCTTTAGCTGGAAACAGTCGTAATCCCAAATTCATAAATATTGAATTTTGGTATCTTTATTGTAATCAAATCTTTATTCTAATAAAATCTGAATAATGATCAGCATATGTGTTATCTAAAATGTTTTTATCATAATTTGGTATGCACTGCCGTTTTCCTATCTTCTGCCCATATTCTACGTGCCATATTCATTTTCACGCGGCAGATAAGCGGTACAATATATTTAAGGAAATATTTTAAAGCTTACACCGGCGTGACTATTTGTAGTTTTACCTTAAGTCAGAGCGGAGCCAATGGTGCGAGCTTTGGCGCCAAACAAGTTTACTAAAGTGCAACGTCACCGCATTTGCCGTCTTTCTGCGCTCTCTCGTTACCGGCTGATACAATCAAGCACAGGCTGCCGTGAGTTTTTGTTTTTATCTATGTGCATGTTTTTACAGCGGAGGTGTTAAGGGCTAGTTTCCCCAGGATCGTGTCCCCAGCGAAGAAATGAAGACACCGAACTCTGGACACCTACTGCCGTCTATGAGCGACGGCGGCAAGCCACGTATCTGGTTGCCGCCGTCGCTCATAGATGGAGGCAGCCTTTCCACTCTGGCTTGCCGACTTGCGGCCGGCCATTAGTTTCCGTTGTACAGCTCCGCTGGTCTTCCTTCTTCACCAGAGTGGAAAGGCTGAAAGTTTTTTTAGAGCCCAGCTCTTCCGCGCCCGTTTCCGGGTTTCGCGGTGTCGGCGTAGGCGTAACCGCACTAAATCTAGCAAAGAAACTAAATTCGTTCATAGGTTACATGACACCAAGTCATGTGGCGTCATTTTCTCCTCTTAATTAAGCGGGGAAACTAAATTGGTGTTGAGGTCAAGTGGCGTCAATTTTTCAGCTGAATTTAGCGGGGAAACTGTGGGAAGAGGGGTGGATACGGAGGAGGGGGATGATGGGAGCGTGCGCAGAAGGAGGAGGAGAAGGAGGAAGAGAGAAGGAGGAGGGGAGAGGAGGAGGAGGGGAGAAGAGGAGGAGAGATGGAGGGCATGGAGGAGGAGGAGGACGACGAGAGGAAGAGGAGAGGGTACGAAAGAGGAGGAGGGGCATAGCCTCCCCTCCGTACCCTTCCCTCCTCTTCCTCAAGAGCTGCGCTCTAATTTCACATTACAGAGATTTGTAAGTGTCCATTTTTTTTTTTTTTGAAAACTAACTTCCTTGTAAAAAACATTCTTTTTTTAATTAAAAATACAAAAAAATTGACGAATAAATAGTACACGTATATTACAAAAATATATTTCTCGATAAAAATTAAGTAACGTTTAGGCCGGGAGACTTATATTGACTATTGCGTCGTCCTTACATTTGGTGTTTAATTTGGGACGACCAACCAAAATGTCGGAATCGCTCCTCCCTCAAAATTAACCTCATGACGTAAATATTGCTGCAATTTTCTGTCTTTTTTTAGTGTTTATTTTATAGCATATGTCAGCAGTACTTACTTAAAAATATAATTTGAGATATTGTGATTTGGGGCGTTTGCATGCTTCTGGTCGGTATCCCCCCAAAAATTAGCAGAGACACTTAAGACTGCTTGCGTGTGGGAACGCGAAAAAATTATAGTCCCTTCGGTGCAATGTTTTGGATTGACGTTTTCGACTTGCATTAAAGCTCTTTCTGCTGATTCCTTGTGTGTGCTTGCGTATACGTTGGCCACAGACCGGAATCATTCGGACCATTTTGCAGGAGAATGATGATTTTTATTTCAAGCTACGCGACCCTTTATGTCTAATGGTAGGTCTGTCGTGATAATGTCATCTTCTGTTGAAACCATGTCCTCGTAATCGTAGCGATATTTGTCTGGCATGTAATTTTCGTGTCGTAACGGTTGCGGTGGTGTCGGCGGTGATGGGATTAGGTCGATTAAGAGTACCGTTGCCTTGTGGTCGGTGAAGCACGTTGATGAAAGACGTTTTTCAAGTCTTTCACAGCGTTCTTGTTGTGGCCACACCTTTAGTCAGCCAGATGGCTGCGAAGTGACGTGTGCAGTGACGCACGCACTAGGCCCACCTTTAGTCAGCCAGAACCAGGTAGCCGCCGTGGCGTCAGGGAAGCTTGCTCGTCTCGCGCCCCGGAGACCCGGGTTCGATTCCCACCAAAACCGAAATGTACCAACATTTCTTTTCAGATCCGTTAATGTACTTTGATTACAGGAATCTCCCTGAAAAATTTGACGTCCATCCGAGAATTTCTTACGTGTTTTTTACCCTTTGCGCCGTCGGCCATTTTTGGTACCATCGCTCGGTCACGCCGACGATGATGGCGCCGAATTTTCCCTGAAAGGGGCATATTCGCGACTCCAGCAAAACGGACGCCACCGAGCGGGGAAACCGGGAACCAGCCGGAACAGGTCGCTTTACGCCTCTCCGCGTCTCTGGCGGCTTTCGCGGACACATGTTGTCGGCGCGGTGGCGAACAGTGTAATTTGTCGAAGGTCCGAATATTTCTTAAGTTTGCCCGAGTGTTCATTAGTGTGCTGAAACTTCAGTAGATTGTTTTCTTTCATCACGTGTTTGAAAGCCCGTTTACTCCACAGCACACGGTCGCGTGCTTTCGATTTCTTGGATGGGGAGGAATCACGGAAAAAACGTTTTGATTTCTTGTCTGCTTCGAATCACATTCAAAGTGACGACTACTTGGTAACTGATAAGTGGTCTCTTTATAAGGATGTAGAACAGCGGACTGAGGACGACAGACGAGGTGTTTCACTGGAGGGGACACCGATGTTGCAATCAAGTGAATGGGAAGGTTCGATAGCTGCTTTTCTTGAGTTTGGTTGTGTTCGATTAGCTTCAAGATTGAGCCACCCACGCCGGTCGGCGCGTTGGCTATTCATCTTGGCTTCTTTTGTCCAAAAGAGCTTCTGAACCACACCGAAGGAGTTGGGCTGATTACGCAATTACTTGATTCCGGAAAATTTGCTCGCTGCATACGATAAATGAATAAATTGTCTGCTATCAAAAGGTGGGAGACGCGTCTCGCAGAGATAGAAGCTTTCATGACATTAGGATCTATCGCGCCTCCAGTAGTTATATTATACCCCCGTCGAAACCAGCAGCAATATACGTCTTCATTGCTCACGGTTGTCTGGTCACAAAACATACTCAATTTCTCCGTTCAGGATTCAAAGTCAAGTTCAATGCAGGCGGGTTCTCCGTGAAGTTCCGATGAAGTCTCACTTCAGTTTGTCCGCATTCGTCTCCGTGCTGTCGGCTAGAATCATTCAGCTGAGTTTAAGTGGTATCCCTCTTTCTGTCAAATATACTTCTATTGAGCAGTACACCTAATAGCTAGTCAACTAAGCTCATATTCCAACCCGAAGAATATACTACTATCGCTTTAGTGGGGCATAGTACGTAATATGTTAAAGGGAGGGGGTGCAACGATTTTCCGACTAAAACCTTAATTAAAATACGACTATCAGCGGGTTTCCTGCAGCCTGTGTTGTTGAACGAGCAGACGACTGGAGCTGTTTCTTAAACGCGGATACGCACAAAAGCTCGATTTAGCGGACAGATACGTCGCATGGTCGAGGCATGCGAGTTAGCTGAAAATTACTCGCGGTGGAACAATTCTGTGGTCATCGCCGCTTTCCTTAGGTGATCAAATTGATTAGAGTCTATTACCGACTCTCCGGAGCCCATAGTTTCGGTTTTGAACGAATTTTAGAAACAAAAATTTGACATGAAAAGAACAAAAAGTACCGAGAAAACAAAAGTATTCCCTGTAAGTTTATGTGCACCGGCTACACTTAACCGTCGCAGTTCAAATACCTTAAAATAGGGCATGAAACAAAAGAAAATCTGTTAGATTGAATGCGCCACCCGTTCAGGCGGCCCGACCGAGCCGACGCGACCTGTTCCCATCCGCCATGTTTGTTTGGTGGTGGCGCCTCCTATAGGTCGCTGGAGTCGCGAATAATGCGTTCGCATTAATATCAGAATGGTTCCTAACTTATAATGTGAAACAGGTAGGAGTTCCCTTGCTGCTACCCGTCTCGGAGAAGGACAAAACGCACTGGTTCAACAACACACATACATTTCTTGACCGTTATCCCCCGTTCCGCGATCCCAAGAACGACGGCTTTTCATCAGCGGCGGAGCGCCGCTAGCGTGGCCAATTGCACTTGGCCCCCTCGCGGTGGAAACAACTATGGACGATTTGGCATGCGTACTGATCTTTATTGTAGTAGGCTGGATCGCGGACCACGGCCTCGGCAGCTGGGGCCAAGTGTCGCCACCGGCGGCCATTGATTGACACCAGCCAATGCATGGGACTCTATGGGAAGAGCGAGAGAAAGTACCGTTTCCCCCGTTTCTAAGCTGTCTCGGCACTGAAACTTTTTGGATGCTTTTCGATAAGCCCATCAAATACCTTGCGTACAAACATTAAAACTGACAGCCCTCGCAGTTCTTATAAATAAATATTTTGTGGTCGAGAGTGACTCCGGTGTAGTGCAGCTCAATGAGGCGAGAGTTACCTAGGGTTACCGCGGAGTCGGTATCGGTTTCATTCAGTTAGGGTTAGCAGACGACAAGTTCGAAGGCTCTGCTACGCGGAATTCCCTCACCCCGGAAAGCCCCTGTCGAGATGGAACTTCTTTGTCATTCATCAACTTCTCTGCTTCCCCGAGGACGGTCTCATTGACGGCAAGTTCCTCTGTTTACTCCACTACGAGAGCAAGCTTGCCAGCTCAGCCGTAGGTGCTCCGGTACGTTTGATTTTTTTAATCGGCGTTCGAACGTTTGACAGTACCGATTCGATCTCCAAACACCCAACACAAGGATCGCAGTACACCATAAAATACTCGCCTCCGAGCACATCCTACCTGCTTCAATATTCTTACTTTTGTGCGTTTCTCCCATAGACTCGCGTGTATTGCATGGTGTCAAGCAATGGTCGCCGGTGGCGACACCGACGGGCTCCCGATCCGCGATCCAGCCTACTACAATAGAGATCAATGGGAATGCGGGCCACCTGGTCCTATGCTTTGGATCTCCAGGTTGCCCACAAATGTGACGTTAACTTTAGGCTACTTTTTTATGGGGTGAGGGGTATTATATTATATTATATGTGTCTTAACCAAGTACTTGACAAAAAACGGTGTTTACGCGAGATTCTTTTTCAACTGAGCTCGAAGACAGAGGAAGTTTGTTTTCGGCTGCCGTCAGGAACGTATTCCTTGGGGTGTGCGAATATTCGAGTTTCTATTTCAAATCAAAAATAATCGTCCAAATAATCCGATGTGACATTCAAATTCGTGCAATTCCAGTCTTCGAATAGTACTTCGATTAATTTGGTTATTAGTACTGTTGGCGAAAATTCTGGTTCATTCAGGAACGCCTTTCATTGTGATATGTTGTGCAATCAAAGCACCAAGGGAAGCGAAGCTGGCAGAAGAACGTGAAGAGGGAGCTTCTGGTAAACCTTGGAACGGCGTGCCGACGTTTCACTAGGAGACCTGAAGAAGCCAGGTCTACTAGTTTCTTGAGTTGTGCTATGCGTATTGTATCGTGCTATGTTAATGCATTTAATGTTTACTCTTGCGTTTCTTTTTTATCATTTTGCGTTTTTTCTGAGCAATGTAAAAGGGTGGTGGGGCCAGGGCGGTTATATATTTCTTTACTTGCCTCTCCCACATACCCTCGTCTAAAAAAGCCCAAATAAATATTTTTTTTAATATTGTTCTTATTTCTATAATAATATTTATTATTATTTTATTCTTAAATTAGTTCTTCCGTGCCTGCGTTAAATGAAAACCAATCCTGCATTCGGGAGCTTTGACGAACGAACCATTTCGACAGAAAGTAGTTCGTTTCTTGGGTTTCTCGAATAAAGCGATACTTCACTGGATATGCACTCGACGGAAACCCGAAAACCACGCAAGTCGCACTTTATATTCAGGGATCTGGCATCACCTCTGTTCAATACAAACCTATCCTCTGTTGTTACGTCTATAATATGAGAAAAGATGATCAAACTACAAAGTGCAGCTATATTTAAACCGGTTTCTTCCGCTAATCCGTCGCTCCTCGCAGCGTTGGGTGACGCAAGGCTTCGCCTGTTTCAGACGATCAGCCACATTCGTACATTGATCCAGCGCGCTCTGTTTGCACACACCAATGGGGGGACGCATTTGTCAGCTGTGTCTTAAGTTTCTCGTCTAAGTATGATCATTAACGCCGTTTTACTTCGTGCTAGCCACACTTTGTTCTGCGTACCCTGTAGGAAATAAACACCCGAAGTGCTTATTGTCTTATATACGCGGAGTTGATTTATTATTGTCAATATTGGGAATTAACTTCCAGTATTCGTATTTGGTTTTAATTAAAATTTAAGGTCATTATTCGGCACTATTTGATTCGAATTCGATTCGAGTTGAAAATTCACTACTCACACACCTCTAGTTTTTATGCAATCAGTTCCTGTGACCGCCTTTGGCATTCTTCGAAAACTAAATTCTACTTTATGCCTATTACGCAAAGTCCCAATCCATAAAGCTCACAAAATGCCCGTTACCGCATTCTTTAATAGGGGAAATTGTAGGAATCTATTTTTCAGACACTAAATTCTCTCTAGTTCTATAAATTCCTGAGGTCAAACGTTTGCCAAATGAAATAATCACTCAGAATGTTGGCAGCGTAAGTCAATATTTATTTAAAAAAAATAGTATACCCTTTTGTTGCGACATGAACCACCATCAAGTATCGGACGCTCCCCGAAAAGATCTTGTTCTTTTTTGCTTTTGCAGCAGGCGTAATAGCATTGCTTGTAACTGCTGCTCGCTGAAAAAATATTTAAGATCATTGACATTTAAATATTATAAACGCTTCACTACAATTTACTGTTGTATTACGCGTACTTTTGAGCCTAAGTTGACAGGAACGCTTGTATCTTATTGCATCGAGTAGTTCATGGCATATGACTGTGTTCGTATGTTGTTTGGTTGGCGGACAATAACAATATTAAAGCCACTGCCGATCTTTTCAACCCTTCAGCGTAGAGTGGGAGCGTTGGTTACGAATAAAGTCAAACCACGAATCCTTCCATTACTGTCTATAACACATGCATACGAGTCATCGTATGTAATATAATAGATTTTAGTTGAAGGGAGTGTTAGGCGAAGATTAGCTTTATTTATCAAATCTTATAATGACTTCCTTGTCTCCAGTTATACTATATGGAAGTCGCTTATAAAGGCGAGAAGGCAACCGCGCTATTGATTAGTTTCTACCTCACTCCTGGCTCAGAAAACCGTTTACTATACTAGAGTTACCAACATGTTGATTGGGGAGCGCTAAAATAACTACGATTAAACAACGGAACACATTCTCTCGTCCTCAGTTTCCGTTTTTGGAGTTCGGTTTTTCTTTCTGTTTAACATATTTAAAGCTTTTCACCGTGGCAGAGCTGCCGATTGGTTCGGCTGTTGGCGATTGCTTAATACTGTTTAATGAAATATCAAAATACACCACTAAAACCCCGTAAAGCGAGTGTAGCGAATATCAATGCTGGCGTCAGTTTTGCGATCAATCAATATCCAAATTGTAGGACAAAGCGCAGTGGATGAACCGTTTAGCCCAGTGTACGTCCCATAATGGTGAAAATCATGAGTTCCATTCTTTTTTCTATTTTTCTTCTTTCAGTTTAGCTAAGGTTTGCCATTAAGCTTTCTTTATTATCTTATGCATAACAATTCGGAGTTCAATGAACATAGTAGGCTTTTTTATATCATGTTTTTATAGGTGTTTTTTATTTATTCACACTTAAATTTTTGGTTTCCTAAATTTATATTAGACATAAGGTGTTTTCAGAGCAGTTCATCTTACCATGCCGGTAACCATTTTTAAATATGACGAAAAAAGTATTTGGTTGACTCAATGGCCATCAAATCAAACAGGACTTATATTTTTCGAAAAAAAAAATGTGTGACATTGCGGAAAAAATTAGAAGCACACTCCCAGTCCGAAGCGTATTGCGGGTTGCGCAAAGTTGGCATTTCGGATACCTCTTCTAAAACAACTGATGTGTCTACGGGTCTAAAATATTGGGTGACTAAAATATGCATAGAAAGGATTAATCCCATGTATTTACAACGAAATAACAACGTCGTTAGTTAAAAAAAAAATCTAAAGTAGTGCAATAAAAAATTGCAATTAATATACTGTAAATGACTTCAATTAATCGATAAGTAAATAAATAATTAAATAAATCCGTGATTTATTGTGACCCAAACAGCTGGTATGGCCTTAGGAACATTACACGTGCCCGAAGTGGAAGACAAATGAGGCAAAAACTATTTACATATTAGAAAGAAATCATGAGTATTACTCTATTAGGACTGCGAGTTGGGCTAGTTGGTTCTGATACATGGTGGGAAATACGCCAAAGGGACAAGGACAGAGAAGTGAGGCACACAGGACAGGGCGTATTGAAGCTTGGCTGATAAAGGCGTGCTCCTTATCAGAGAGGGCGATAGAAGGAGCGCTGACACAAACATTCGAGCCACGGACCCTTATCAGGAAGGCCTCATGTAATTCACGCTCCAGCTGTGTTTTAAATCTTCCCGCAACTTTAGTTCTTTGGAACTCCGGTTGGCATGCACATCTATCGCAGTGTACAGCCAAATGGCCAGACGGGGATTGCCTGGTGGCAGCTGAGTGCTCTCTAATTCTGTCATTGATGCACCTCCCCGTCTGGCCCACGTAAACCCTACCACAAGACAGGTTAATTTCATAGGTGACTCCTATGGCGCACTCACGAAACTTAGTGGCATGACGTTTGTCGCACACTCCTTCCGCCTCTCCTGACTCCCTGTCCTGTGTGCCTCACTTCTCTGTCCTTATCCCTTTGGCGTATTTCCCACCATGAGTATTACACTTTTCTTGAAATTGGCAGTTAGGAAAAAGCTCGAGGTCAGGATAAAAAATACTTGTCATAGGCGAGTTGCATCCGTGTCAAGGGAGAATGTTACACTAAGCCAGAACCCTAGAAGATGAATTAAGATTCTATTCCGTAGCACGGGGGAATCAAGTAACAGTGTTGAGCAATCTATGTATAAAACACCATATCACGAACTTATCGTGTATCCGAAAAAGGTGAAAACCGATAAGTTTAAAAAAAGAACAGACATAGCCGTAAAACGTTGCCGCCCAATATGGTGATCATATAAAATTCTTAGAAAGCGTCGCTCTACGCACTCTAGCCTTAGCGCTAAACTGACGCTCGACAATTCCTGAAGTCGAAAAAAAGTCCAACTTCGACAAAATTAAAGACCGAAAAAGATGTCGTATGCAGGTGTAACTGTGGAATATTTAAGTACGGTGTAAAATTACGCCTAGAATGCGTCAGGAATCATAAATTTTAGAAACATAAAAATTAAAATTTAGACATCAATCGACCAATACATTAAGGTCACGTACAACAGGAGATTTCAAAATATCAGTGCGGTCTTATGGGAGGATCTAATTTTCGCGAGTTTGGCGAAAACTTCCAGAATTTCGCTAATATGTTTTCCAATGGTGTCAAATACATCGGAGATCATCCTGATTCCCGTAATTTCGTGCCCGCAAAATATTTCCGAATACCACGCCTCGTCGAATTTTAGAAATATTGAGCCCGCAAAAATGAAGTCGCTCGCAGTAAGAGTGTATGGAGGCTTTCGCCTCCATACACTCACTACGGCAATACCCAACCAAAGCATTATCAATCTAAATTAAAAGTAAGAAACATGTTTATATTCGTTGATAGCATAAAACATTTTACTCTATCTGAATAAATTTACTTAAGCGAATATCTGCATGCGGTTTAAGAAAGCGTTGATCCGCTTTTTACAGATGACCTGGTCGACATGTAAAAGAGTGATTAAACTTGATGAACCGTTGTGTTCACGGTACAAATCAGCTTACGGTGGAGCAATTGACTTTGTCTCTTCTGCGATTCCTGCATCTTGTGTCGCCGTCAACTCCATCCCACGGAAGAATGGTCATATTGTACTTTGATTTCGTAATAGGAGTTTCTTGTGGACAATTTTCTTTAGAGCTGGAAAAGAAATAGTGTTGATTATATCAACTTTGTATCCCCCATTTTTGTAATTTGATATTTGGGCCAGCCGTTTCTTGCTAGATTTATTTACTGGACTGTATAAATGATACACACTGCGGTAGGCCTTATTTCTTTATTTGTTAATAGTATCTGACACAATTAGGGCTGTGGTAAGATAGGCACAACATAACATCAATTGAGTATTCTAACAATAAAATGCTAACATGATTCAAAACAATAAACAATTTTTACACTCCATAGACAATGCCATAAGAACACGTGATCCCACTAGAAAGAAAAGCAGTGATTCCATCAATGAAGTAGTCATCAGAGTCAGAATTTATTAGAGACGCAGGAAATTTCTTCCATTGAACAATTGATCGAGGAAAAAAGAATACTTCAACATGACGAGTAAAGCTTTAAAGTTCATATATTTTGAAATATTGATATTTTGTTTTTTCTTGAATTATTTGGAACAACACCTCCGACATACGTACCCGTGCTCATTTGCTCAGCTTGAGCGAGTGTGACTCTCGCAATAATGCTGAGGTTGAACTCAGCATGTCAAACTTGTTGAAAGTAAACCTTATCGTCTTTCTTTGTACATTTTTTTTACTTATTGGTGTTGATTTTCGTGAAAGGGTCTCATACAACATTGGCATGTATCAAAAGAGATCGTAATAAAGTTTCGTAAACAGTCGGTTTTGTGTTTGATGAAGAAAACTTCAAGAGAAGTTTCATGGACCAAATCCGCTGGGTCGCTTTTGTCACAACAGAGTCAACGTGCTTATTCCGTAATATTTTGTTATTAAAATTGGATCCGATGTACTTGTATCTCTTCGAAATTTTCAACTAATTGACCATCAATTGTGTACGAAAATTAAGTGGGATTAGCCGGAAAAAGGATCGAGGTACATTTAAGCACTTCTTATGAGTTGTGAATGCGAAAGCATGTACTTCATTCTTGCTCTACGCGTGTTGGCGCGCTGACTGGCGCTGACCTGGCGCTGAAGGACACGCAGCACCATTAGGTGGCCGGTCGTTGAAACTGACGCGCAGTGTCAGTTTCAACGACCGGCCACCCCATGGCGCTGCGTGTCCGGTGAATGGGAGCCTGGTCGACGCGCACCAGCCATTGGGATCGAAGCGGTGTAAAAGGTGCCGCGGCCAACTGGCGAATGGGAGCTGGCTTGACTTGAAGACGAATTTAAGAGCCGTTTGGCGTGGTTTCAAAGCTGATGACGTATGCTCACTTCATGAGACAGTTAATACTTTCGCATTAAAACACCTTCAAAGCAGCGCTGAAAGCAAGCCCCTTTGAAAGAGATGGAGAGGGGAGACGAGGAAGCCCGTCAGCAGACTTCACGAAAGAACCGGCTCCCGATCCCAGTGGCCGCGCTACTCCTAAGCTGCTCATGCTGGCTTTTAGAGCCGTCGTCATTCTGCGGTTGCAGAGCGCTTGCTTTTAAAGCAATAGCTTTACGAGCGACGCTTTGCATGATATTTCGACCTCTTGGGCTGTCGTCGCCGCGCGCGCAAAGAGGGGAAGCAGTTTCCTTTTTTGGTGCGAAGGTAGGGAAGTCGGGGCTTCCCACCGGCAATGCCGTGCAAAGAGAGCGAAGAAGACAGCCCTGGCGTCCCGCCAAGAATGGCGCGACGAAGAGCAAATCTTCGTGTGGTCTGCTTCAGACAGTTGTTTCCAAACATTCTTTGCGTTTTGCAATATCCTACTTTGGCAGTAGGATCTGTTCAGATAGTTCATGCACGCGAGTTCGGACGTATTTTTTGGTATTTGTTTTTATATGGTACTCCCAAACGTGTGGGTAACCCAATCAGAAAATATTTTGCTAAAATCACATTATTTAAAGGGAACACAAAACTGAGTGTACCAGAACGGTGTAAGCGATTTTTGGAGTTTTTGTGTATGTCATGCTTGGTGACACCTACTACGCAAACTACAAATATAAAAAATTTGAAATATTTTGAAATTACAATAGATCATAGGAAATATTGATTAAGATATGTACAGCATTGTGGAAGCATATGTGTCGCGTCAAAAATGCGCAAACATGGCTCTTTTGACATTTGTCACTAGATTTCTGAGCCGCTATCTACAAAAATTGAACAGCTACAACATTAACAGTTATGTCAAATTGTTACGAATGACAAGTGATGAGGCGGGAAATAACTGAGTAAACTGAACGTTTAATGGGGCGAACTTGTGCCCAAAAAAATAAAAATGAACAGAAGAAAGCAGAGCGTCGCGGGCGTCGAAGTCGGCGAGACAGCAGAGTCGAACGCTGGGGCGAAAACCGACTTCGGCTCGCCACGCGGGGGCTCGCCACGCGGGGCCCCCCTCTTGTACACGCGTGGACTTCTGGAACAATCGGCCTAGAAGATTCGGCGCGTAGATCATTCTAACCTAGAATAAGCAACACGGTTCTCGAAATTACCAGGAGTCTAAATTGAAAGAATAAATAAAAGACTCGGCGCTCCCAGGAATCGAACCATAGGCTACCTCACGAGAGTCAAGTGCGATAATCGCTCACCCACGCACGCTTCTTTTTTACTGCCTGTTTTGACAAAAAAAAAAATCACACACAATGTTAAAATCACATACACGGTGGATAGTACGCGTGCATGGACTAAAATTCTTTTAAGTTCTCCAGTACATCCAGAGTTGGCATCCAGTCAGGCGGGCACTCTAAAGAGGAATAGACAGATTTTAGTTTGCAGACAGATTCTATAAAATACAATCTTTCTGGGCGCACGTCCATATCGGCATGCCTAACCGCCATTCTGCATCGCCATATTGCATGCAGACCCAGGAGCATGACAAGATCCGCAGGAATTTTGTTATTTTTCTCCACAGGAAGGAACCTATTTCCATGTGGTGTTAACGGTAAATCTTCTTTGATAGTCCGCTGGAGGACGTCCCAGAACAGTAAAGCGTCCCAACAGTCTAGGAATACATGTTCAATGGTTTCCGGCTTTTTACACAAAAAACAGTCAATACCCCATGGAACAAAAATATTTCTTTGGTCAAGCCACTTTTTCACAGGAAGGCAGTTTGTGTGTAACTTAAAAAAAATGTTTTGATACACGGTGCAATATACATCTTTTTGACTCTGGACAAAACATCTTGCCCTGAACCTGCATGAAACAGAGCGCGGTACACAGGCGTAGGAAAGACACTCTAAATAATATTGCCACGCGCGTCGGCACGCAAGCGCGTGCGTGGCCGAGTGGTTACCGCGCTTGACTTTCGCGCGAAAGGTGTAGGTTCGATTCGAGCCAGGGGACTGTCCTGTTATTTATACTTTCAACTGGGCCTTCTCGTAAGTTCGAGAACATTCTCGTCGGATCGAGTTCCGAAAGTTCTACGCACCGAAAGTTCTACGTCGAATGATCCAGAAACCCACGAGGGTACATAAGGGACTCCGCATGGCGAGCGGAGTCAGTTTTCACCCCAGCGTTCGACTCTGCTGTTACGCCGACCTCGACGCCCGCGACGCTCTGCTGTTACCGTCTCTTTCCTTTTTATTTTTGGGCACAAGTTCGCCCCATTAAACGTTTCAGTTCTTTCAGTTATTTTCTTTGTTTCACTTGTCGTTCGTGACAATATCACGCGTTAAACACTTTCGCGTGACACTCGCCAAAATACTCCTGGGAGAAACGTGCGGTTAGAAAACGGTACGCATCAATGACCTCACCAAGGAAACTACCAAGCCTGCGTTCTTCGCGACAATACGAAGAAACAACATACATAGGTAGGTGCTCTGGCAGTCTGTTCTGAATTACAGCCCGAAGAAAGGGGTTGGTCTGCTCTTTAAGAAACATAAAACGCGAAACAACTTTCTTTACAAACACGTGAGACAATGAAGGTCCCCCCTTACAAACGCGAAAAAACAAATTATCGCGACGCACACTCTCACATCCAGACTGCCAGATAAACACAGCGAAAACGCGGTGCAACTTCTGTACGTTTAATCTACAGCACGCGAAAACCTGAAGAACATAGCAACATTTTGCGAGTAAAAAAATATTACACACAGTCGCGCGCGTGAAAATAGACATATACCAACCTCTCCATTTACTAGCCTTCTCACGTGTTTCTTCAACTACCGAAATCCAGTACGCATTGGAGTTTTTGTAATGCTGCAGTGGAACACCCAGATACCTGGTCGGCGTCGACGTAAAATTTATACCTTGAAAAACTTCCGGTTTGGCAGCCCATGGTCCATGCCAAAGCCACAACACTTCTGCCAATTGACAGCCGCACCAGTCACTTCGCAATAGTCCTTCACCTCGCGTGCTGCCTCGACAATGCTTCTCTTATCCTTGCGGAATAGAGCAACATCATCCGCGTAAGCGAGCAGTTTGATTTCTATATTTTGGAGTGAAACACCTTTAACAAGACTTATTTAGTACGCTTCTGCAAAATGGCTCTAAATAAAGGCTAAACAGTAACGGCGACAACGGACATCCTTGTTTGACTGATGACTCGACACTAATGCGCGGTGTGGGTTTGCCGTTAACAACGAGCTGTGTAGTGCATCCAGTGTATACCATTTGAACAAAACTAAGAATAATTTTACCGACTCCAACGTGTTCTAGTATTTTATAAAGTACATGATGTTGCACACGATCAAACGCCTTTTCCAGATCTGGAGCATGGCTACCTGGTCTAGTTCCTTATCGCACAATTCTAATATACTTCTTGCAGTGTGAATATTTGACAAAATGGACCGTCCCTTAATACCACGGGTTTGGTACTCTCCTACTATTTCACCTATAACAGTTTGTAAACGCCGAGCTAAAACTTTCATTAGTATTTTGTAGTCAACGTTCGCTAATGCTATCGGCCGATAGTTCCGGATGTTTCTTAACTTTTGCTCGTCATCTTCTTTGGGAATCAGTACTGTGTGCGTGTTTAGAAAGGAAGGCGGCAACGTTTTAGTTTCGTACGCCTCAATTAATACAGCGTGAAGATGACCAGCTACGAGGTGTTTATATTTCTTGTAAAAGCCGGCAGTCAGCCCATCGGGTCCCGGAGATTTTTTTGTCGCCAGTTCATCAATCGCTCGCTCGACCTCGGCCACACTTATCGGCTCTTCAAGCCATTCCTTTATCTCGTCACTGAGGCGTGGCATTACCGCGAGATACTCTTCAAGTCGCGAGTCACAGCCGTGATCCTGCCGCCGGAAGAGATTACTGTAGTAATCAGTAAATGCTTTTTCTATGGCTTCGGGAAGCCTACTCAGCACGCCATCGAGTTCTATTTCAAAAATGTTTTTCTTCTTCACGTATTGTGCCTCTGCGCTTAATGCCCGTTTCGTTGGCTGCTCGCCCAAAATGTATTTTTCAGCGCGGGCCCGAACAAGGGCTCCTTTAAACTTTTCTGCTTCTAGGTCGGCGATTTTATTTTTAACTGTCTTAAGCTGATCCGCGTATCCTCCTGGATTTTCGCATTCAAGCTTACATAACATTTGAAGGTCGCTGAGAAGCAGCTTTTGCTCGGCCTTTTTTTATTATGCAAGGGTGCTGGAGCGGTCCAAGGCACATAATTTAAATTCACAATTAAACCGTTCCCATCTTACATTCGCGGTGCTATTCTCGTCAGTCATTTCGCGAAACAATACGTCGATGTTCTCATTAAATACCTCATCCTGGAGTAGGTTGTTATTAAGCTTCCACAGTTCCCATCGAAAACTGTGTTTTTTACGTTTCTCGCCGACAACAAAGGAGACCAAGGCATGATCGGAAAAAAAGACTGGTGACACATTGTAGTCGTCAAAGCCAGTTAAAACTTCAATAGGCACATACACGCGGTCAGGCGAGCATGGCTGGAGGACTGAAATTGCGTATACCATACACTTTCGGTACGCCTTTGGAAATTAGCAACATCGTGTAGCTTAAACTCTGTTATCAACTCATCTAACACTTTTGTGCTACTATCGCGTTGAAGATGTTGAGTGGATCGGTCCCGTGCGTCGCATACAGAATTGAAGTCACCCAACAAAAAAATATTTCTGTGACAATCTAAAGAACTATAGATGCCCTCGAAAAACACCTTTCTTGCATTCGAGTCATTCGGTGCGTATATATTAATTATCCGGTACCCAACATTGGTAATAATGCAATCACCTATAACAAACCGCTCTTCATTGTCGGCAATGACAGATTAAACATGTGCATTCAACGACTTTATTAGAAACAACATGCACCCCCCAGGCAATCCATTTTCGCGCGTTACGCCAACTTCAAAATAATGTAATAAAGGAGCCAGCAGGCGCGCAGTCTCTTCGTCACTTTGAACGTTTGTCTCCTGAATCGCGAGGACGACGATCTCGTTGTCAATGAGAAGCCTTCTCACCTTCTCACCTGGTATTGTTTGCGACGAGAGACAAACCCGCGGACGTTCAGCCTCGCGGCCTTCAGTTTATTGATAAGGTTAGACGTCCTCGCGAAACAGCCCTATTGAAAAAACCAGCAAGAAAATCAAGCTGGCCAAGCTGGTTTAGCTGGTTTTTAAGCTGGTTCGAGCTGGTCTACGTGGTAATCAAGCTGGTTCCAGCTGGGTCGAGCTGGCACTGCTGGAGGGCAAGCTGGTACTTGAGGTGGCTCGAGCTGGTACTGAAATTGGTTCAAGCTTGTCAAGCTGGTTCAAGCGGGTCAAGCTGGTTCAAGCTGGGACTGCAGCTGGGCAAGCTGGTACTTGAGTTGATTTAAAAGGTTAAAAAGCGCGAACAAAACAAGGACAATATAGACACAAAGACGACAGGACGGGCACTAACTCACAACTGATTTTATTAGAAAAAACACTGTCAGTTTTATACACAAGATCATATGCCACACCTACACTGCAACCAATCACCACTCTCACTAGCAGCCATCTAGAAACATTACTTCTTTCTTTAGCAAAAAGAGGGAAGGCATGCTTATGCAGTTGTAATCGTTCCTTTTGATATAAAACGCCTCTATAACCTCTCTCTCTCGGTTTTATCTTTTGATTTATTTAAAAACATTGTTGCCGCCAAAAGAGGCTTACAGTCAGCACATCGCCTGCAGTGGTCGGCCAGGTGTCCACCCGCATTGTTGCGCACAGAAAGATTATGTTCACGTGCCCTATCGTTAAAACAGCGGCCGGTTTGTCCAATATAAGCTTTTCCACAGCTTAGTGGAATCTCGTATACAACATCGGTCACACATTCAGTGTACTGTACAGCGTGCTTCTTAGAGCAGAGTGCTTTTTTCTGCCGTGTAACCATCGAACAGATTATTGAGAGCTTACAAGGGGCCGAAAAAACAACATTTACATCGTATCTACTTGCTATCGTTTTAATGTTGTGAGACACTTTATGCCAATAAGGAATCACGTGTACACGTATTTTAACTTTATTTGTCTGGCTGCCCCCTTGTAAGTTAGTTCTTTTTATTTTTTGAAGTAGGCTCTCACAGCAGCTCGAAACTAGGTTAGGTGGGTACCCTACGTTTTCTAACCTTTTTACTTGCTGAGCAAAACTGGTATAGCGTTAACTTGTCTTCAGGCAGCTCTTGCAAAAAGTTGCAAACATCAGATGGGCTCCTGTTTTGCTGAGCAAGTAGAAAGGTTAGAAAACTTAGGGTACCCACTTAACCTAGTTTCGAGCTGCTGTGAGAGCCTACTTCAAAAAATAAAAACAACTAACTTACAAGGAGCAGCCAGACAAATAAAGTTAAAAGATGTGTACATGTGATTCCTTATTGGCATAAAGTGTCTCACAACATTAAAAAGATAGCAAGTAGATACGATGTAAATGTTGTTTTTTCGGCCCCTTGTAAGCTCTCAAAAATATGTCCGATGCTTACACGGCAGAAAAAAGCACTCTGCTCTAAGAAGCACGCTGTACAGTACACTGAATGTGTGACCAATGTTGTATACGAGATTCCACTAAGCTGCGGAAAAGTTTATATTGGACAAACCGGCCGCTGTTTTAACGATAGGGCACGTGAGCATAATCTTTTTGTGCGCAACAACGCGGGTGGACACCTGGCCGACCACTGCAGGCGATGTGCTGACTGTAAGCCTCTTTTGGCTGCAACATAGTTTTTAAAGAAATCAAAAGATAAAACCGAGATAGAGATTATAGAGGCGTTTTATATCAAAAGGAACGATGACAACTGCATAAGCATGCCTTCCCTCTTTTTGATCCAGAAAGAAGTAATGTTTCAAGATGACAGCTTGTGAGAGTGGTGATTGGTTGCAGTGTAGGTGTGGCATATGATCTCGTGTATAAAAGTGACAGTGTTTTTTCTAATAAAATCAGTTGTGAGTTAGCGCCCGTCCTGTCGTCTTTGTGTCTATATTGTCCTTGTTTTGTTCGCGCTTTTTAACCTTTTAAATCAGTATGAACCAACTCGCCCAAAAACAAGTTTTAATTCAACATACTTGACTTGGTTTGAGCTAGTACTGAAGCTGGTTCAAGTTTGTCAAGCTGGTTCGAGCTGGTGCTGAAGCTGGCCCAAACTGGTTCGAGCTTGTCAAGCTGGTCTTGCTGGGAGCGCGCACGCCAAGGTCGGCTAGAGGTGGTCGAGCTGGCATTGCTGGGAGCGCGCGCGCCAAGGTCGGCTTAGGCTGGGGCGAGGCCACGTCCTGTTCTTTGTCCTCGCGTTTTTGGAAGACGACCGGGCGCTTCAGGCGCGTTGCGAGCTTCCTTTGTGTGCGAGAAGAGAGAGAGAGAGAGTGGTGGGAACGGAGAATTTGAGACACGTTTGGCTATCTTGGTCAAATTTTCGAAGGGACGGCTGTGTGCATGTTGTTTGGAGACTGCTTGAACGGCGGTGCAAGCGAAGCGGGATTTGAGGAGACAGCGAGCGGCAGTCCGTTTAGCGCGGGAAGAAGTCAGACGCCCCGACTGAGGTGTCATTTCCTATCTTGGAACATGTGTGTGCTCGTGAATAACGGTGGTGCCGAGGAGTATCGCCAATGCCATCCAAGCCACACGGATTTCCTCGCTTCTGCCGACTACGCAAGAGGCCGCTTCGCCCCCATTACTGGCGGGACCCAGGTTCGCTTCTCTTATCCGTGTAGTATTTTTTATTGGTATTGCCTGCTTTTGGCGTGTGTCTAGTATTTCTCGTGCTTAGAGATAAGCAATCTAGTTGTTATAGTATTGTTTGTTTTGCACCGAGAACCACTGTCTGCGTCGGTTAGTACTGTGTCAGCACCGAGGACGTGTAGCATCTGAGCTCATGTGAGCAGGCCGCGAGTAGGAAAATAATAAAATTGGATGCCGACCCTATTGAAAAAACCAGCAAGAAAATCAAGCTGGCCAAGCTGGTCTAGCTGGTTTTTAAGCTGGTTCGAGCTGGTCTACGTGGTAATCAAGCTGGTTCAAGCTGGTCATGCTGGTTCGAGCTGGAACTGCTGCTGGGCAAGCTGGTACTTAAGCTGGTTCGAGCTGGTACTCAAGCTGGTTCAAGCTTGTCAAGCTGGTTCGAGCGGGTCAAGATGGTTCAAGCTGGTTCGAGCTGGCACTGCAGCTGGGCAAGCTGGTAATTGAGCTGGTTTGAGCAAATACTGAATCTGGTTCAAGTTTGTCAAGCTGGTTCGAGCTGGTGCTGAAGCTGGCCCAAGCTGGTTCGGGCTTGTCAAGCTGGTCTTGCTGGGAGCGCGCACGCCAAGGTCGGCTAGAGGTGGCCGAGCTGGCATTGCTGGGAGCGCGCGCGCCAAGGTCGGCTTAGGCTGGGGCGAGGCCACGTCCTGTTCTTTGTCCTCTCGTTTTTGGAAGACGACCGGGCGCTTCAGGCGCGCTGCGAGCTTCCTTTGTGTGTGAGAAGAGAGAGAGAGAGAGTGGTAGGAACGGAGAATTTGAGACACGTTTGGCTATCTTCGGCAGATTTTCGAAGGGACGGCTGTGTGCGCGTTGTTTGGAGACTACTTGATCGGCGGTGCAAGCGAAGCGGGATTTGAGGAGACAGCGAGCGGCAGTCCGTTCAGCACGGGAAGAAGTCGGACGCCCCGACTGAGGCGTCGCTACGTGTCTTCGAACGTGTGTGTGCTCGTGAATGACGGTGGTGCCGAGGAGTATCGTACATGCCGTCCAAGCTACACGGATTTCCTCGCTTCTGCCGACTACGCAAGAAGGCCGCTTCACCCCCATTACTGGCGGGACCCAGGTTCGCTTCTCTCATCAGTGTAGTATTTTTTATTGCTATTGCCTGCTTTTGGCGTGTGTCTAGTATTTCTCGTGTTGAGAGATAAGTAATCTAGTTTTAATAGCATTGTTTGTTTTGCACCGAGAACCACTGTCTGCGTCGGTTAGTACTGTGTCAGCGCCGAGGACGTGTAGCATCTGAACTCATGTGAGCAGGCCGCGAGTACGAAAATAATAAATTGAATGCCGAGCTGGCTTTTCTAAAGAGTTTGGCTTGTTTATCCTGTGTATCAATGTAAACTGGTTAAACTGGTGGGGAAGTCCACCGGCTTAACCATCATGCTAAACAGGGCATGTTGGGGCAATAACTCAGCTTGAATCTGGGACCAGATCAACCATCATGACCAGTATGACCATATCAACCAGCATGCCAAACTGGGCATGCTGGAGCAATAACCAAGCTTGAAGCTGGGACCAGATCAACCAGCATGACCAGTATGACCATATCAACCAGCATGCCAAACTGGGCATGCTGGAGCAATAACCGAGCTTGAAGCTGGGACCAGCTTAAGCTGGTTTTTTCAATAGGGGAGCTGGCTTTTCTAAACAGTTTGGCTTGTTTATCCCGTGTATCAATTTAAACTGGTTAAACTGCTGGGGAAGTCCACCCGCTTAACCATCATGCTAAAGTTGACATGTTGGGGCAATAACTCAGCTTGAAGCTGGGACCAGATCAACCAGCATGACCAGTATGATCATATCAACCATCATAGCAAACTGGGCATGCTGGAGCAATAACCAAGCTTGAAGCTGGGACCAGATCAACCAACATGACCAGTATGACCGGATCAACCAGCATGCCAAACTGGGCATGCTGGAACAATAACCGAGCTTGAAGCTGGGACCAGCTTCAGCTGGTTTTTCTAATAGGGAGGGACTCACATAGTCGAGAGACTGTCACAAGGCCCGGTTCGGGGCTGCATCAGCCGGCTGGCTTGTCCGGGCCTCTGGGTTCAGTCACGGAGCTCGGAGAAGGTCGTGGGGCCCTCTTTTTCGGTGGCGCAGTCTTCACTGGTGGTTCCGACTGGCTTGAATCGTTGCCAACCTTTGTGGTGTCGGAGTCCTGTTCACGCGGCCTTTTTGAGGCGAGTGCACTGGCGTCGACCATGTTGACTTCATTACCTTGCTGCCCCTCAGTCGCTTTCGTCGGCACCTCTTTCGTCGCCACTTCATCCCTACCTGTCGCCGCCTCGTCCTTCCTGGCTGACGCCACGTCAGGATTGGCTGCGGTGGCGGCGTCAGTCGTCATGAGCGGGTGCTCAAAGTTCCAACCCGGGTGGGTCAACTTGCTGAGAAGTTCCACTCACAGGCGTCCCGGTAGAAGGACCAGCTCCCTTGATTGTCTCCTCCGCGTCCGCCTCGTCCATAAGGTGGTCAGCGTTGGCCTGACCAGCTCCGGGGCTCGTTGCCGCAGCGTAGGTCTTGACGCAGTGGGCGGTGTCGTGACCAATCCGATGGCAGGACTGGCACTTCGGCACCCGGCAGTCGCGGCGGATATGGCCGGTCCGCTCGCAGCGCAGGCAGAGTGGTGCCCTGCCCGGCGCAACGACGAGCACCTGCCCTCCGGCAATACGCAGCTGATGCGGCAGTTTGTCCAACCCGAGGCCAGGGTTGAGCCGGATGACGGCCGTGCGCGTCATTGACCCGCAGTCCATGAATCCCTGCACCCGCCACTTCTCGGTTCCCATTTCGGTCACCGTGCCGTAAGGGGCGAGTGCGGCTTTCACCTCGTCGTCGGGGACGTGATACAGGAGCCAGTGGAGCTTGATGCGGATGTCGCGGTTGCCCGGGTCAACAACGATGCATCGTCGGCCCTTGACGACGAGGTCGCCCGCCGCAAGGGTCTTCCGCTTGCCCTCAGATGACTTGAAAGTCACGGCCCAGACGTAATTCATCTGGAACGCCCCTAGGGCGAGAACTCCGGGAAGCAGTTCCAGGTGGCCCAAAGCATCGCGGAAGTCCTCGACGCGGTACGGGCGCCCGCGGATGTCAGCGTGCAAAAACACGGTGTTCAACACCGCAGATTCAGTTGGCAGGGGAGGCAGTATAATCTGATAGTCCGAAGTAGAAGCGTCATGCCTGTCACCGCGGCCCTGCTGGGCCGCTATCACCGCACCGACGGAGCTCATGATTCACCAACCGATCGCCTACGCTGCCGGAAGAAGAATCTCGGCCACGCACGCGCTTGATCGCCGACGCGCGTGGCAATATCTTCTTATTAAAACGTTTTTTCGAATGATATTGCCACGCGCTTCGGCGAGCGACCGTGTGTGTGGCCGCGTGGTTACCTCGCTAGACTTTCGTGCGGAGACCCAGAGTTCGATTCCTGGGAGTTACGCGTCTTCTATTTATTCTTTCAGCTTAATGTTCTGATAAATTCGAGAACCCTGTTGCTTGTTCGAGGTGCGAATGTTCTTGTCGCGGAACCTACTGCGCCGATTGTTTCCGAAGCAAACGCGTGTGCATACGGGGCTCCGCGTGGCGGACCGCAGTCAGTCTCGCCCCAGCGTTCGATCCTGCTCTTACGCCGACTTCGACGCCCGCGACGCTCTGTTTTTATCTTCTGTTTCCCTTCTGTTTTGGGCACAAATTCGCCCCATTGAACGTGTAGCTTTTTTTTCTGTTATTCACCGTGTCGTCACTTGTCATTCGTGACAATATGTAAAGCCTTGCTTTATCTTAAATATTTAAATTTTTATGTCACTCTAAACTTGTTCTAAATTATAAAGTTAAGATATTTCATGGGCAATTAAAAAAAGCCTACCTTTGATTTTTATGAAATTTATAGTGATATTTCTCAACCATGCTGTCATAAAAACACTGCATCATTTAGTTTCCTTTAAAGTTACAGCGCTGCAAATTGTAACTTCCACGCCGGCAATTTCGCCCAATGCCGAAGACGAGATTATATTTTGACTCCGTGTATTTAATCACTAGATATATTTCTCGTGTTGTATTCGGGTATTGGCTCATGTTCAAATATTATACTAATTAAAACAATACCCGCGCGTTGCTCGTCCTTTTATTAACTTAACATGCAATAAGCCTGCTTTGCCCTTTAAGATGACAAGTTCTATGAGCTTTAGCTGAACATTTTTCACAAAAGAGGGACAAAAACATGTCATCGCTACTGATCCATTTTTGCACAAAAAGTAGTAGGAAAGTAACTAGGGTGGTGCAAATTATATAGGAATATTTATACCTATATTCACGATGAAGTTGGAATGTTTGACCCACCAAGCTTGCTGCACTGCTATTCATGATGGCTGTAGGTCCGGCGGACCAAGGTAAACCTCTGACTTCACTGGCAGGCTTTCAACAAGACTTCCGTTAATATTAAAAATATGTAGAATTTTTTATTCAACTAAAAGTAAGTAAAAAAAAATGAAAGCCGTTTACAACTCCCTGTAATGCCGACTTAGAGCGCAGCTCTTGAGCAGGAGGGGAAGGGACGGGGTGTCACGTGACCTGGGGGGGTCACGTGATCTCGGGGGGGGGGGGGGGTCACGTGACCTCTGGGGAGGTCACATGGCCTGGGGGTCACGTGACCTGGGGTGTCACATGGCCTGGGGACACGTGACCTGGGGTATCACGTGACCTGGGGGGTCACGTGACCTTACGGTCCTCCCAAAGAAAACCGAGGTCCTCCCGAAGGAACCCGAGGTCCTCCCGAAGGGACCCGAGGTCCTCCCGAAGGAACCCGAGGTCCTTCGGGAGGACCTCGGGTCCCTTCGGGGAAATTTACCCATTATGCACCGCGCGGTTACGCCGACGGCGACGGCGACGCCGCTCAAGCCGGAAACGGGCGCCTAAGAGCTGCGCTCTAAAAGTAAGTAAAGTAAAGAGTAAAAAAATAATATAAAAAGTTAAAAAGAAACGAGTAAAGATATTGAGCGCCCTATAGCTGCCCGCGTTGGCAGAAGGGCGTCTTGAGAAATCCGTCTTTTGTACCTCTTCAAACCAGACTGACGAATGTGTGTTGTACGAAGCACTCACCTGGGCAGCAATAATTGCAACGATTGCGAGAAAAGCAGTTAACTCCAAATGTGGCTACAAATAGGGAATGCACGAACAAAAGGATTTTGCCCGATACTCTTCGGGGAATCGACATCCAGATCTTAAACACTGCGAAAATATCCCTGCTTTGCTATATTATTTTTTGTTTACTAAGATAGCAAAAAATATATGTACGGACGCTGTAAATCGCTGCAATGGCTGAAGACGTTCTGTCAAGGCGCACCTGTCACGATTCCTCGGGATCGTGGACGAAGGGGGCCCAAGCACCCGCCGCGAAGTGAACGACTCCCAGCCTGGTTGTGAGGGTGAACGATGACTGACCGGGGCGGCGTACGCTCGTCTGGCGAGGTGACCAATGTTGCCCGCCGAGCCTGGCGGCCATCGACGGGTGGACTGGAGGGGGCGCTACGTAGTTGTCACATCCCTCCCCCCAGTTTGTTTCTCTGAAAAACAAAATAAATAAATAAACAATGCACACGGCCGAAACCAATATTTTGTCTCGTAGTGCCAAGTCCTAGCCGTTCGACGGCGATAGTTAGCCCGGCGAGTAACGGTCAGGTGGCCTTCGCTGCCGCGTACTCCGCCTGGTCCCTGGTGTCGACGAGCCGAGCGTGGCAATGCCGGGCGCTGGCTGAACCGGTCGCGCTCCATCCGGTGGAGCCAATTGGACCAGATTTGAGAGTGGCACCGGTCCAACTGGTGCCACAGGACTGGCGACTCTTGTCACCTCCGCGGTGGGTGGCTCTCCATTGGCCGAAACTGGTGCTGTCGTTGGTCCCCCGGCGGGCTGGTCTTCCGAAGGGACCGCCGAGGGTACAAGCCCGGTCCCGAAGTGAGGCCTAACATGGTCGGCGTGCCTGTGCCAGGTGGTTCCATCGGGCATGCGGACTGAGTAGCGACGAGGCGCTCGCTGGAGAGACTACATGTCCGGCGGACCAGGGTGGGCCAGGACGGAAGTTCCTGGCGAAGACCGACGCTCCCGGCTCCGGCAAAGGCCCGGGACGGCATCCTTGGTCAGCAGCCAGCTTCTGCTTCAGCTGCTTAAGGAGCGCCGTGGACCGGAGGTCCCGATGCAAGACGTCCAAGGGTGTCTTGACCATCCGGCCCAGCAGAAGCTCGCAGGAGGCACGGCCAGTGACCTCTTGGGGTGTGGTCCGGTACTGGAACAGTACCCGGGCCACCTGCTTCCAGAAATCCCCGGCCTGACACTTCTTGAGCTTGTTCTTGATTGTCTGTATCACCCGCTCGGCTGCACCATCGGAAGCGGGGTGGTACGGCGGAACCAGCATCCGGCGGATTCCATTCTTTTGCAACCAGTCCAGGTACTCGGCGCTGGCGAAATCGGGACCATTGTCGGACACAATGTCCGGCAATCCCCGCGCCGCGAAGACCTGCTGCAGCGCCGCAATGGTTGCGCTTGCTGATGGAGTGGTGACAGGCAGTGCCTCCACCCACTTCGAGAAGGCGTCCACTACCACCAGGAAGTAGTGGCCCTTGAAGGGTCCCACAAAATCCACGTGCAAGTGGGACCAGGGCCTCTGTGGGAACGGCCAGGGTGTGATCTCCACGTGGCGCGAGGCTCGCTGATTCTCCTAAGCAGACCTGGTAGCCTTGCACCTGGTGAGCGATGTCCTGGTCCAGGCCCGGCCACCAAACAAGCGACCGTGCCACCATCTTGGTCTTTTCCACGCCAGGGTGCCCCGCATGCAGCAACTGCAGGACCTCGGCCCGGAGACTTTGTGGAATCACCACCCTGGAACCCCACAGCAGGCAGCCCTGCTCCAAGCTCAGCTTGGCGGCCTAGTGGCTGTAAGTCTGTTGATGCAGCTCGTCCCCTCGGGACACCGCCTTGACCACCTGAGACAGGACCGAGTCCCGGCTGGTCGCCTGCGCCACCGCAGTCCTGGTGAGTACCCCCGGGTAGGCCCGCTCCAGCAGGAAGACTTCAGCTAGTTCTGGAACAGCAGCAGGCACCTCCGGCAGGGACAGGCGGCTCAGGGCCGTCGGCAGGTCCCAGGTCCTTTCCAGGGCGATAGACCAGCTGGTAGTTGTAGGCCGCCAGCGTCAAGGCCCAGCGTACCACACGAGGTGAGGCTTGCACTGGAAATGTCCTTGTCAGGCCCCAGCAGCCCCAGGAGCGGCTTGTGGTCCGTGTCTGCCTCGAATGTCCGGCCCCACAGGTACTGGTGGAAGCGCTCGATCCCGAACATGAGGGCCAAGCCTTCCTTGTCCAGCTGGCTGTAGCGTTGCTCGGCCGCATGAAGCCGACGAGAAGCAAACGCCACAGGGCGTTCCTGACCATCCTGACCCCGGTGTGACAGGACGGCTCCTACCCCATACGGTGACGGATCTACGGTGAGGACTACAGGCTTGGCCGGATCGAAGTGTACCAGCACTGGAGCCTTGACGACTAACTCTTTGCTCTGCTGGAAGGCCAAGTCCTGCTCCTTCTTCCAGGCGCACTGCTGACCATCACGAAGCAGACGGTGCAGCGGCTCTAGACGCGTCGACAGGTTTGGCGGGAACCTCTTGTAGAAGTTGATGAGGCCGAGGTAGCTCTGAAGCTCCTCCTTGTTCTTGAGCTTCGGTGCCTTGAGCACGCCCTCAATCATGCGGGGGGCCGGCGCCAGGCCGGCCTGGGTGATGACGTGTCGCAGGTATTCCACACTGGGGGTCAGGAACACGCACTTGTCCAACCTCAGCTTGAAACCGGCGTCCTGCAATTGTGTCAGGACTTTGTGCAGGTTCTGCAGGTGATCCCCGTCGTCGGTACCGGTAACCAGGATGTCGTCCATTACACCGTCACGTGCCTCATGCCCCTGAAGAGGTTGTCCAGCTCCCCCTGGAAGATCGCTGGGGCTGAGGCCACGCCGAACGGTAGGCGCGTGTACTGGAAGAGTCCCATGGTCGTCGATATGGTGATATACTTCCGGGCGACATCCTGGAGCACCAGCTGCTGGTAGGCATCTCGAAGGTCGAGCTAGGAGAACATCTGTCCCCCGGACAAAGCCGACCAGAGATCTTCTATGCGAGGCAGCGGGTACTTCTCGACGGTAGTGACGGGGTTGATGGTGACTTTGAAGTCCCCGCAGATCCTGACACTGCCGTCTCGCTTGAGAACTGGGACAATTCGTGCGGCCCACTCCGAAGTCTCGACGGGAGCCAAGATACCCTCTCGCTGAAGCAGTTGCAGCTCCTGGGTGACCCCGTCCTTCAGGGCGAACGGCAGCGGACGCGGCTTGAAGAAACGAGGCCGGGCTCCCTCGGGTACGTGGATGCCGACTGTCGTGCCGGCGAAGGTACCCACCCCCGGCTGGAACAGGGACTGGAAGTAGGTCAGGAGGCTCGGGACGTCTTTCACCTCGTGCAGTGCAGCTTCCTGGTACTCCGGCAGTCGAACACCCAGCGCGTGAAATCCAGTTCCGGCCCAGCAGCGTCGGCAACGACCCCTTGGTTAGATAAATGGAATGATTACCTCCCTGTCGCCAAGGCGAACATTGACCTGGGCCCGACCCTGGAGCTGGGAAAGCTGCCCGGAGTAGCTGCGCAGCATGACGCCCGACGCCTCGATGGACACGCCGGGGAAGGTACGCTTGAACAGCTTCCCGGCCATAACCGACACGCTGGCCCCTGTGTCCAGATCCATGGTGATGGGGTGCCCGCAGACTTCGACAGACGCCAAGTAAGGTGGCACGGACGATGAAATTTTATCGATATGCCACAAGTCGAAAATTTGCGGCTCCTCGGCCACGACGTGGAGCCTGGCTGAAGAGGGACCCGGGCCTGGTGCCGCTCGTCCCCGCCACGTTCTCTTGCGACGGCCCCCTGGCCGCGGGCTTGGGTGAAACCCGGGCTTGAACCAGGCTGCTGCTGCTTCTGGCCGCCGCTCGTCCTCCCCCCTCGGCAGACACGTGCGAGGTGCCCGGTTCTCCCGCACGTAAAGCATTGCGCTTGGGCGAACTGACACTGTGAGGGGAAGTGGGCAGCACCGCAGCGGCTGCGGGAACCGCTCCTTGTCGCCACCAATTGGTTACCGCCGCTTCCGCTGCTTCCGTCGACGATCAGCCGGCCGCACGCGCAATCTCGCTAGGCGTCCTTTGCTGCGGCTTCTATCGCCAGCGCTGCCTTCACCGCTTCGTCCAGCGAGGGGTCGGGGAGCTCCAGGAGTCGCGTCTGCATGGCGGAGTTGTTGATGCCGCAGACGAAACGGTCACGGAGCAGCGAGTCCACCTGGTCGCAGAAGGCGCAGGTGTTCGCTAACCCTCGTAGCGCAGCGACGAACTGCCCGAGGGTCTCCCCGTCCCGGCGGCTCCGGTTGTTGAAGCGGAATCGCTCCATAAGCGTGGACGGAGCCGGGCTGAAGTGCGAGCGCAGTGTGGCGAGCAGCTCACACAGCGCTTTCACGTGCGGTGTAGCCGGTTTGAGGAGGTCGAGCAGGAGACTGAAGACGCGGCTCCCGCAGCTGGCCAAGAAGATGTCCCGCTGTTTCGCCTCGGACGTGTCGTTTGCCCGGATGAACACGTGGACCTGTTCTTCGTAGACTGGCCAGGCGGACCCATCTCCCTCGAGCGGCTCTAACCTCGCGTACAGCGGCATGGCGACAGGAGCGGGGGGCGGTGTTCCGACTCTCTCGGCGGCGTGGTCCGAACCGGGCACGTTGCTCACCTCCAGTGCCATGGTTCCTCGTCGCCAGGTGTCACGATTCCTCGGGATCGTTGACGAAGGGGGCCGAAGCACCCGCCGAGAAGTGAACGACTCGCAGCCTGGTTGTGAGGGTGAACGATGACTGACCGGGGCGGCGTGTGCTCCTCGGTGTTTATTGGCGCGTTGACCAATGTTGCCCGCCGAGCCTGGCGGCCATCGACGGGTGGACTGGAGGGGGCGCTACGTACTTGTCACAGCACCTACGCGGGACTCACAACCACTTCGTTTGTTTATGACCGCAGCGCGCCAGTTGCCTTGTCTCACGATCACTCCGCGATCTCCCGAAAGCATGACAGGAGAGGAAAAGGAGGAAAGCTACTGCGTTATTAGCTTTTCTATGACGCACTATACAGAGTAAGTCGAAACACGTGGCAATCAGTTTCTCCGAAAAGGAAAGTGCACAAGGAGAAAAGAGGCGATAATTGCGTGTGTTCTGCAATCCATGTCGTCTCTGGTTCCTGTAAAGCATCTCTTCAGGTTCACCAGAGGGACCACCGCCGGCTTGTGAGGTTTGTTTTTTGTCTGAGTCGCCGACTTTCTGATTTAACTCTGATTAGGTCGGTGCCGCTAGTATTGTGCGCGTCACTTTTAGGGCCCGTGGCATTTCGGTTTTGACACCACCGTTGGCTCCTGAGGACGGTAGTATAATGACAAATGTGTTGGATACCACCGGTGCCACCAGCGAGTCAAAGCGATAGCATGTCCCTCTGCAAACTGCGTGCATGAAGAGACAGGGTTACAACGGATGCCCTTCAAACCTTGTGACTCTCAAATTGGTTTTAAGGGTGGTCGTGCGGGTATTTAGGCTTAGCGCTTTGGTTTGCTTTCCGATCTGTCACGTCGAACGACGGAAGGCGAGAGAACAGCTTCAGCATAAGTAGAACGGACATCCTTTAAATACACCGACAACGTGATTATTGACTGTTTTGCCGGAATAAATTCAATCCTCGTTTTTCCTTCTGTTTCAAGAAAAGCTCGCTACCACGTACCTGAACTAAGACAATCAGAGAGCCGAAATTGGACTTACTCCACAAGGGCTCTCGAATTCTCCTCCCAGAACGCTACGGCCGTGAGACAGCGCCAATCAAGCTCGTGCATTCCCTATCTGACACACTCGCAGTTAACCGATTTTTTCACACTCGCTGAAATTATTGCGATACATGTGAGTGTTCAGAGAAATTCGTCAGTCTGTTTTAAAGATGACTTCTCAATACACCCTCATGCCAATGCGGGCTACTAGTGCGCTCAATATCTTTGTTCATTAATATTTCTTAACTTTTTTTTTCAATTTTATATTCTTCATTTAACTCGAATAAAATATCCCAATTATATTTTTTTTAAATCTTAACGAACGTCTTAGTGAAAGTCTGCCAGTGAAGTAACAGGTTTACCTTGGTCAGCAGGACCTACAACCGACATGAATAGCATTTTAACAAGCATGGTGGCTCAAACATTCCCACTTCATCGCGAATATAGATATAAATATTTGGATATAATTTGCACCACTCTTTTTACCTTTCTACTACTTTCTGTAAAAAAGATGGTAGTAGGAGCGATTACAAAAAGAAACACTTCGGCTAAAGCTCCTAGAGCTTGAAACTTTAAAGGAAAATACAGGCTTAGTGTTTAAAAAAATACAAAGGACGAGCAACGCGGGTAGAATACTTGAACTTGAACCGTCGGTCTCAAGGGACTAACAATGGTAATGCTAGTGATGACAATGTTCAATTAATATTACGGTGAGAGGGCCCAGGTCACGATGTGGTTTCTTTTATCCTTCTGGCATTTTAGTTTGCTCATTTGGAATGCGTCACGGCGCCAGTTCCTGTACGCGCACTTCTTTTTGAACCGCTAGCAGCGGGTCTGCTGGAGTGGGCTACATCGGAAAGACCGCGGACAACCACTGCGTGCTGGTCAGAAGACTTGCACAGACCGGGGTTTGGAGACCCCTTATTCAGACGGTATTTTTGGGACTTTGACACTCATGGCTTATTAGACTTGAAGCAGGTGGTGGCATTATAATTTACTGTGAGATTTAAGAAGTACAGTAGCTCTTGCCTGAATGGCATGCAATGGTGCATATTATTCAGTCTTGTAGTGTGAGGTTTACATTACTATTTTGTGTCAACGATTGAAGGAAGATTAAACAACGTTGCTAAGTCCCTCTTAGCTGAAGTCAATATATCAGCATTATCCTTTCTTGTTTTATTGTTTGCTCTTGGTTTGCATAAACATTGCATAGGAGTGGGGTCAGTAAAAGACGACATGATAAGATTAGGTCCTGCACAGCCCCTGTACAAATTTCCTGGACGCCATTTAGACCAAATAAGATGCAATTTAAGTAGATTGTGCACAACACGCAGGTTTTGATAGTTTTACTTCGCTGCCTGTGAGGTTTGCAAAATCGGTAGTTGGACAACCGCCCATTATGTTCATCTAGCTAACATTGCATACCTTTGTTCAGGTTGCGTTATTCAGTTCTTTTTGCGTTTACTTTGCAAATGGTTTATAAAACAAATATTTTTCAATGGCTAGGTGAAGTGCTGTGACGACAGCCTTTTGCATTTTTGCCGCGAGCTGGCATATGATGGGATAAAATGTAAAGTGTTTAAGGCCTTCTTCCCATGCTGTGTTCCTTGAAAATATTTTGGTATCGCATGTTTTCCTGAATGTCTCATGGAGAAGAGTGACGGAGTGCACCCAGAGGTAATTGCAGCGCAGGCTACCACAACCACAATAAACGGGATCCTGGCAAAGAAATTTAATTACCCAAGGCAACGTGCAATTCTGTAGAAAGGATAAATAAAAAAGGGAACCGGGCGGTTCTCGGCAAAGATACAACAAAATATGGTGTATGGTATGCATTTATGGTATGTATGGTATGGTACGCTACACCGCTGTAGTGCATCTTGTCTGTACAAATGTCCACTTCTGTATGGGTCTTCAATGACCTACAGTATTGATAAATAAACAAATAATAAATTTCCCGCAAATCCTCACACACAGCGTAGTATAATAAAACCCTGTCGGTTACCTACATAATTCACACAGTCCCGCGGGTCTCCGAGTCCTACACAAATTACCCAAAGAACGTAGGATTATGAAACTCTGCAGGTTTTCCACACGATTCCCACACACATGTGGGTCTTCGGGACCTATAGGTCCCGCAGACTCCGTAACATTTCTGGTGAAGGTGGTAAGGCGAAGACACGAGAAATAATTAACTGAAACGAAAGGTTTAATCGGCGATCTTGTGCCAAACAAAATAAAGACCGAGCGTCGAGTCAGCGGAAAAGCGCGTGGCGATTTGGCGGCGTAACAGCATGCGAGAGCGAGACTGACTCGACAAGGTCGCGGGCCGCCCCTTATCTAGTGTGCGTCGGCATCGCGAAAATGTGGCATAAAAGGTTCGAGCATTGAGCCTTCCGGGAGAGCATAAACGTGCACTTTCGAGAAGAAGAAACTATGGCGAAATGATGAAAGTTACGCCCCAAAGTAAGAATAAACGTGAATCTTCTACAATACCATGACCTGGCGCTGCTTGCTCGGCCCTGCGCGCGGCAATATCAATTCGGCGCTTTGGTACAGAGTAAAATGCTTTAAAACTTACGTGAGGGTTTCTTTAATATTTTTTCCAACGCAGTCATCGAATTTGTACGATGAATTTGTCTTTAATTTTGGACTACACTCACTCCCAGGTGCACTGCCGTTGAGCTGACAACCCATTCTGAAACGCACAAAATAGTTTCCACTGGCGAATCGCAGTTCAGGTTGTATACGCTTTAGCGTTCTTATATCAACGTGGTCTCAGTTTGGAACATTATGTTTGTACCTTGAGTTAAAACAGAATAGGTGAAGCCGCAAGAGAACTGTGTGTTGTAATTTTTTTTAATAATATGTACTCGTAGAAGATGGACCTGGGGGCTATGTTTGACGAATGTTTCGTTTCTCCTGAAAAGAAACGGGAGTGACGATATCGCGTCTGATTGGTTGGCTCAAATGTCTAAAATTCCCTCTTTTGTCATTTGAGCCCCTAGCCAATCAGTCGCGATATCGTCACTTCCGTCACTCCCGTTTCCTTTTAAGAGAAGCAAAAAATTTGTCGAACATAGCCCTTTCGGTTCTTCAACTCAAGATCGATAATTTTTATAAAGCCCTGCAGGGACATGGACCATATCAATAGGGGAACGATTTAAGCAATAGGCGTTATAGGACAGTATATTCAATCCATTTTATTCTTCACCATAGCCTGTTTAATTAAACATAACATCCAATCAATCAATCAATCTGTGTTTTAATGTTCCCCAAAGCGCTGGTGAGGCCTTAAGATGGCTAAATCTGCGCTAAGTGAAAGACAGTCAAACTATTTTTCACTATAAAGTGAGCCTCAGTAGAGCACTACACGGGCCCGAACCTGCCCGAGGGTTTAAGTTCAGCCCGGCCCGCGGGCTGGGCTCGGGCCGTGAAGCACGCATTTTCCCTGGCCCGGGCCGGGCTCGGGCTTGAACAAAAACGTTTTCGGGCAGTGCCTGGGCAGTTGTTTTCCGCAAACTCTAAGTTGTTGATAAGAAAAAGTGTGCTCATTGTTGTTTTTTGGTTCAATGAAAACAAACAAGCGAAGTGCAAAGTAACTAACGGCGGCACTACCAAAAATAACAAAAAAAAAACGTCTTGCACTTTGAAAGCCGTCAAGTAAATAAAAATAAAAACGCATGAACTCCACCAGGATAGTGGAAGAGTGCGCGCTTTGTGCTTAGACAGTTTTAGGTTAAAGCCTGGGAATTGTTTCGGGGCCATGTTTATAATCTGTAGGGCTCGGGCCGGGCAGAGGCTCATATTTAAAAAGATTTTGTCGGGCTCGGGCCGTGCTCGGGCTTATGTCTAAAAATTCTGTCGGGCTCCGGCCGGGCTTAGGCAGTGTCTCTACCGGGCCGGGTCGGGTCGGACCGGGCCTCGAAATTGAATATTCTGTGGCGCTCCAGCCGGGCCCGGGCCGTGTCTCTACCGGGCCGGGTCGGGCCGACCTAGACATTCCGGCCCGCGCAATGTTCTAGCCTCGGTATTACACCTTTTCTAAACATGCAAGGGTGGTGAAAAGGTCCACAACAGGGTTGAAACACTTTGAAATGAAATGAAATCTTTATTTCCAAATATTTACACTGGCAGGCCTCCAGACAAAAAGCTACCATATGGTAACTTGTCTGGGTCTGGGGTCCTTAAGCAAAACAAGCATAGAAATCTGGCAGAAAAGTGGGATACATTGAAAAGCCTCGTTATACAGCATATAGAGTCTCTCTTACCAACTAGGCATGTACTTCTGTAACAATAAACAGAGTAAACAAGTGAGAGCGCAGGAACGTTGGGCAGCAAGCATATTATGCGAAAGCGAGAAAAAGAAAAATATCACACAGAGACATCCGCGTTAGATAAAACACATATACAATTCAGCTCTAGTCAGAAAGTATGTATCTATGTTTTCTATATGGTACCTGTTGAGTAGAGAAGGTAACATATGCCGAAGGGATTGTAAAGCAGGATTCGTGCGGAAATGAGGAACATACCTAGGTTTCCTCGTTTTCGGTTTTTATTTTTTCAAAATTCGGCGTACTTTTTTCAGTGTTTATTTAAAAGTCAATTTTCGTTTTTTTTTTGGTGTATATTTATTTCCCAAAACGTTTACCGGTTTATTTCAGTGAATATGAAAAAAACACCATCGGACACCAAATCAGATGATCATTGTAGCTGTCATATTTGTGATCACTCAAATGATAACGGAACATACACATACGTGGTCTCCGATACAACTTCCGTCAGGACACCTCAAAATCGCGGAATTCGCGGGCGTAATCTTCAGCGCGCTTCTTTTTTCTTCCCATTCTGACGACGTGACCGTCTGAGGTGATGACCGTACAAGAACCAAAGAAATGGCAAAAAAAATCCATTGTATTTATGTTCTTAACTACAGGGAAGTTTGAGAGAGGGTGTTACCAAAGGTATTAAAGGCTTTCCTGGATGTCCTCTTAAGCGCATGAAGCGAAAAACCTTATACTATGGTCGATTACAAGTCAAGAAGGTAGGAGAAGCTCCTCCCACAAGCGAGATGCGCCCGTTTCAAATCTCTCCGCAGTGGAAAGAAGAGTTCACTGGAAACGCTCCTTGTTCCGCTTCAATAGATTCCAACTTGTTTCCGATCCCACGTTTTAAGAAAGCGACCTTTCTATTCATCGGAGGGGGAACCGAGCCCCTGAAAGCAGTCTTTGTATCCATCGGAGGGGGAACCTATTCCCCGAAAGTCAAATTTGTTTCTATCGAAGGGGGAAATCTCTAATCTCCCTCTTGTGGCTTCCACACTGCTAAGTAAAACTCGAAAGATAAAGTAAATAAGTTCAAAAAGGCAAGTTCCTCATCGCGCGTCGCCCGCGACGTCACGGAAACGATAAGACGCTATTGTACGCGGAGGTGGCGGAGGGATATATGATTCCCTTTGAGGGGCATTTGCCGCTACCTTCTTGACCTGCAACTTACTATAGCCCACATCCGAACTCTTTTTTAGGACCGTGAACTTGACACACGAAGCCCGATCTCAGAAAGGACACATATGTCCGGCGAAGGCCAATCCATGACCTCTTTTGTTGCATGCTGAACCTTGGAAGAGGGCAATAACGAAGACGTCACACAATGTCGGACCTTGCAAAGCCCTCTCTTTCTCTCTCCCCTTCCCCCACCCACCTCGACGCGGCCCTAAAAAACTGACGTTTTTCGGATAAAGCCGAATTTTAGAAAACGGATTAGACGTACTTTTATCGGTTTTTATTGGTTTAAACCGAAAACGCCGAACCTACAAACTGACCTTTTTCGGTTAAAACCGAATTTCCGAAAATGGATTCGGCGTACTTTTATCGGGTTTTATCGGTTTAAACCGAAAACTCCGAACATACCATATCTCAGAGCAGCGCCTAATGATCGAGATTTCATTTTTATTCAAGTCCGAGGTGCGCCAAAGAAATTCAATGAAATCATTTTTTTCCAAAAAGGTGAGCATACAAAAGATGATACACGTGCATATTTGTAATGGCAATGATCCTGAATTTTTCGAACAGCGGTTTAGTGTGATATAGGTAGTGTACAGTCGGGAGTAAAAGTTTGCGGGGCACGGGAGCGCGTGCCGAAATGCATCGCCGCGCCATCCGACGGCGCGCCGCCGCATTAGGGAGCCGCGCTTTGCTCCCCTTTCGCCCGCGAGCCTTTCGTGCACACATGATAGCGAGCCTTAGCGAGCGAGCGATAGAGAGACATGATAGCGAGCCTTTCGTGCTCGCTATCATGTCTCTTTCGCCCGTTTCTTTCCGACGCACTCCTGATAACAGGAGTCGGCGCCAGGGGCGCAAGTTAGCGCTTCGCTAGCTGTCATGCTGCGCGTCTGCTTCAGCCGCCTCAGCCGCCGCATGGGTAATTATATGTGCTCCGTCACTCAGCGCGGCTGCTGAGTCAGCAGAAGAGGACGCGAGGCATGACAGTCAGCGAAACGGCAGCTTGCGCCCCTGGCGCCGACTCTGGTTATCAGGAGTGAGTTGGACAGAAACGAGCGAAAGAGACATGACCGCCAGCACGAAGGACGCGCATGCGCAAAGCGCGGCTTTTTAATGCGGCGGCGCGCCGTTGCACGGCGCAGCGATGCATTTCGGCACGCGCTCCCGTGCCCCGCAAACTTTTGCTCCCGACTGTACATCAGCGATGACACGTAGTATCATTTTTTGAAGTAACAGTATTTTGTTTAAATTCGAACTTGTTGTTGTGCCCCACAGGAGGTGATAATAATTTTTATGAGACCGGAAAATGGCATGATCAATCATGAGTTTACTGCTAACAGTCAACATTGAGCGGCATCTCCTAACAAAGCCAATGACTCTGCACAACCTGCTGACGAAATTAGCAAAATGGCGATCCCATGACAGATGTTCAGAGAAAATGACGACCAGCGTTTTGTGGTGCTTAACTATGTCGATTACTGTACCACTTAAGATAAGGAATTTAGTGAAGAAGACGTGCTTACTCAATGACCGGAATATGCGTGCCTTGGTTTTGTTTACATTAATTTTAAGGCAATTTACCTCAGACAATCTGCCAAATTGCGCGAGAATATCGTTCCCTTTAATGATTAAGCTTTCTGCGTCTACGCCCGACTCAAAAAGGCTGGTGTCGTCGGAATATATTACAAACTGCGCAAGAGTAATAACCTTTACCACGTCGTTTATAAAAATGTACATTGTCTTCATTTGAGTCAAGGGGGGACGAGATTCTAAGTTAGAAGGGTAAAAAGAAACAGTAGAACGGTTTTGTCGCTGGAGAAGATGAAGTGAGATGCTACTAAAATACATAGATGAATCTATAACAGCGTTGAACAGTTTGTGTAAGAAACTTCTCGCAGAGTAGTCTATCCGAAAGAGTCGAAAAACTAAGTATATCCAAGCGACGCTCGTAATAAAAAAACAAAACAAACAAACTATCCGTTCAATGTGGCGATTATCGATAATTCTTACAAATCGTCGATATACGCACTCTAAAATTTGCATTTGACTGACGCCCAGGGAATTCGACAGAGTAGAAGAGAACTTCAACCTTGATGAAACTAACGACCTAAATAGGCTAATTATGCAGGTGTAACTGTGGAAATCACGTGTAATATGTGCATTTACGCCTATGATCCGTAAGGAATTATTGAGAATTTTTGAAACATGGTAATTAAAATTGAGGCGTGAATCAGTCAAAACGCCAAGGTCACGTGCAACTGAATATTTTGAAATGTCCGAGTCGTGCAATTTATAGGGATAAACAATAACATTTGCCTTACAAAAGAAAAATACGTTACTTTTGGTGGGGTTTAAAAGCAGCGAGTTTGTGCAACACCATAGGCGAATCGAATTTACATCGTTTTGTAACAGTTCACGGCCAGGAGGCGTGCGGATACTACTATAAAATTTCACGTCGTCAGCGAACTGTATGATTTCTGAGTTTCTGACGCAAGTTGTAAGGTCATTTATAAAAAAAAAGATCAAAAAGCAAAGAACCAAGGTTCGACCTTTGTGATACTCAGGGTTTTATCACATAAGAATATGATTTGCATCCCAAGTCTGACCTCATATTTTAGCGATCCCTAAGATAGCTGCCAAACTAGACGAAAAGACCCGAAGAAAGACCTATATTAAACAGCTTCTTCAACAATAGATAATAATCTACGATGTCAAATGCCTTAGAACAGTCAACATGAATAACACCAACCAGGCCATGGGACCCAGCTATAGATTTTGCGAATTCCAAAAAGGTTACAAAGTTAGTCTAAACAAATCGTCCACGATAAAATCCATGCTGATTAAAACTGAGCATTGGACTAAAATAAATACTCCGATGCTTAAAAAGAACTTTCCCAAAAACTTCGGAAAAAGCAGAAAGCAGTGCATTTTGTCCATAATTACCGACACACGACGAGCCTCCATGCAGATTTGTGCACTGACAAGACCACAGCATTTTTCCACACTGATGGAAATGTAATTGCCTTTAAGGACATGTTAAACTTTACTGGAGCACAGAAGCCAAGATAGCAGAACACCCTTTAACAATAAAGGCAGAGATCCCATCTTCACCACATGACTTTTTCGGGTCAAGTTCTTTTATGGCTGAAACCACATCAATCGTCAACACAGAAAGTTACATAACGAGATTATCAGGACAAGCGTTTGTGTTGTTAAACTAGAGGACATTGTGGTTTACTATAGACGAGAAATGTTTAGCAAATACATTGCAGACACTCAGAGTCGGAGACGTGACCGGTCAGAGTCTTCAGTGTTATAGCCTCAGTTCCACTTGATGGCCTCCCGTACCACACATATTCCCAAAGTCGGCCAGGACAACGCCTAAGGTCAGACTCATAAGAGACGTGCAATAGACGCTTGCCTCTTTTATTCAATCGCTTCACCATAGAGCGATGCTCCTTGAACAAAGAGTGTCATTTGTCGAAGCCAGACGATTTATATGTCTTGTGATAACGCGATTTCAAGATCAGTGCCCGCGGGAGATCACGTAAGAACTACCAAGGGGATGCACTTCGGATACTATACTTTACCGGTATAAAGCGATACGTAGGAGATTTGACAATATCTGTCAGCCCAGAGACGGCGCAGTCAACGTCAACACATTTAAAAGCAGTGTCCCATTCACTATCGTTCAAATGCTCGTACAGTACGAAGTAGTAAGCGCGAACATAATGAAACGCAGGAGTCTGCCTGCTTAAGAACGTTACTAAAAAAGGAGAATGACACTTGTGAACAGAAACGACTGGATAGGCAACAGCGCCCTCCGAGGCCCCTCTGACGTTAGTCATACACCAATCAAGCTCATTACCGGCAGCATTTACTGCACGGCTTATTTGATGAAGGCCGCTAAAATTCACGAAATTGACTAATTCTTGTTTATTTTCAGCGCTCAGATCTGTTCTAGACATGTTAGAATCCCAAATAACGCCAGGTATTTTAATATCCTCCAAAATTAAAATATTGTAAACTAAAAAGTTAAACGATTAGAAATGTGGGTGAGAGCATGACCTTGCGTCATAGGGTCATTACGAGGCGGAAAACAATAGTTCCCGTCAAGCAGGTTACGTCCGTTGGTGACTTGATCTTCAATCCAAACGTTTCATGTAGTTCAAGGTGAGACCGTCGAAGGCGCGATAAAGATTTGCGTACTCCCAAAAAACGCCTCCCGTAAGGGTGGAGGTGGAGCGTGTCGACTCACGGTCACATCTAAAAGCCAGGTAATCAGTGCTAAAATACTCAGAACTAGAGATAAAACCGGTTAGCCAAGTTTCAGTGATACATATATCAAAATCCGAGGCGAAAACCGGTGCAAAGAAGGTGTCCGACTTTGTTCGCAGTCCAGGCACATAGTGATAGTAGATTTGTGTAGTGTTCATTTTGGTACGTTATCGGTAGTCTGAGAAGATGCGGAATCAAACAAAGGGCCCCAAAAAGGCCTAACCAAGCATGCCTCGCGCCACACACAAGCATAGTTAATAAGACTAAAGTAAGCAGCGGTGGTACTTATGTGAAATGAAGCATAGGTATCATATTTGCTACGTGCTTCTTACAGGTGAAGGAGCCTAACTCCAGTGTAGAATACACAAATTCACTTAGGTTCTCAGATGTAGTAGACGGATAAAGCCTCGAGACGAACACTAGTCGTGCGCTTGAATGTTAAGGCATTTGCAATGAAAACGGCGTTCACAGGTACCACTAGAAGCAAGAAATTGTTGCGGACCAAAAAACTGCGCGCAGCACTTTCCGTACACGTCCTTACTCTCCGTCATTCCTAGAAGACAAATTATAGAACTGACATTAAATCTAACTGATAACTATAGGGTAGTATATATGTATTCAAAATTCATCTCTTTGCGCCTAGATAACTGGATTTTAAGTGAAAAAATTCAAGAAAAATAACTGAAATTTAAAACCACAACTGAGGCCTTAAGCAAAGTCGTCGGTACATTAGAAATATGATATGATAGTTTCCCAAGTAAAAGTAATCTTTTATTTTATTTTAGAACGCAACAATATTGTATCATACACCTGAAGTCACAACACAGAGCATTTGTATCCGAAAATCCGGAAAACCGGGTAAACGCCTTTAAAAACTGGATTCACCTTTCCTTCGATTTGGTAGATATGTGCTCGCGCTAATTTGAAACTAACTGGGGGTCCAGTCTGGTCACCATGAAATCGGGAACATGTTATAATTTGGCACTCACAAAGCGAGCCAAAAAATTGTGCGAACGCCATTCGCAAACGAAAAACAAACAAACAAGGAAGCACCTTGTATCTTCCGCTCACAGATTCTGACCGAAAGAAAATGAGGATCATCTACTACGAGCGGAGTTCTGCGACGACGTGATACTGAAGGGAAGTTGAAATAGTGATTGCTGACGTTTAATGTTTGAAGCGAGAGACAACTCGCGCTTTCTTTTCCCATATCATGTTGTTTTGCTCCTATACTCAAGCTGGCATTCACCGGTGAATATAGGAGCACTCGAGACAAGCTTATCAGAAGCAGTGATACCTATGCTTCCACTAATATGTTGTTGAGAAGTTATCACCAAAATATGTGTAGGAAACAAAATCAACCACCAGGTTTTTATTTTCACCCGGGTGAGAGTTATAGCCTAAAGGGACGCTGATTGCAAGTGGCGTCAAAACTTTATCGACTAATCAATAACTTCTGACCCGTTTGAAAGTCCACCATCGGGCAACATTTTCATGAGAACTCACCAACCTACAAATGGCGAGAGAAGTATCGCAGCATCTCATGCGCGTTTCTTGAGCGATCCTTCACCCACCGTTTGGCGTAAGCTTCTGTATGGCAGCAGAACAGCTTAATATTTGTACCCCCGCAGGGGGAACCTGTGAAAGCAGGTGTTTGGAGAGTGGCGTCTCCACGGACCCCGAGCCCCGCAGGGGGCGCCTGCACCTTAGGTGCTAGGTGTTTGGTGAGTAGCGCCTCCACGGACCCCAGCCACAGTGGCTACATTACAAACCCTGAGTAAAAAGTGGGTAAGACCCACCCACGTCTGGCTGTGCGTGGCGAGCCCGTGTCTGGGGAAAAGGGCATCCTGGTGGTTGAGCCGAGCCCGGGGTAGGTTTGGACCCTTCGGGGCCCCCCGGGTGTGGCAATACACCACTTCGGCCCCCGCTTCTCATAGACGGGAGTCCTGGTAAGGCCCGGCCAGGATGATTCAGCCTAGTCGCCATTTCTTCTACTATCCCCTCCTTTCTTTCAGTCCCACCTTTACTTATACTTCTCTCTCTTTTCTCTCCATTCCCCTTTCACCTTCTTGGCGGCAAGGGCCAACCTTGAGTGGAGAAGGACACTAGTCTAGACCCACCCTTGGGTATAACATCTGGGTAGGTGCTACTGGAGTAACGTGCACAGCAAAGCCATTTTTGTTATGTGCCGTTACCCTGTCCCATGTTGGGCTCCATGGTGGGCGGCACACCGCAGATGTCGAATGTCTCCCATATTTTTATGGGTTCCAAAGCTAAACCTTCTTCTGATCGATCTCTGAAAAGAGTTCGGACCGAAGCCACCGTTCCTTTAAAGACGACTGATAACACTCAAGCCTTCCCAAAGTTCTTAGTATTGCACTGCGAGTACGATCTACCACTCGGAAAGCTCTCCCCATTCCTTGTTGCAAAAACCCTGGAAGCATCTATAGGAAAATCTTACAAAGCAAAGAAGCTCCACTCTGGAGACCTCCTTGTCGAGGTTGAAAACGAGCAACAAAGTAAAGCCCTCCTCGGACTTACTAGAATAGCTGACCACAAAGTCACAGTAACGCCACACCGATCTCTCAACACCATTCGGGGCGTGATCTCTGAAGAAGATTTGTTGGAAAGCACAGAGGATGAAATCCTTGAAGGACTCGGCAATCAGGGTGTGATAGCAGTGAAGCGAATTACCCTTCGTCGAGATGATCAAGAGAAGCCTTCGAAACACCTTGTGCTTACATTTAACTCTACGACCCTCCCCCAGGCGGTCAAGGCGGGATATCTCAACTGCAAGGTTCGACCGTATATTCCGAATCCGAGACGTTGCTTTAGCTGCCAGCGTTTCGGACATGGGGCAGCCACTTGTAGGGGACGGACAACCTGCGGAAAATGTTCAAGCAATGATCACCCTACTGACAACTGTGCAAGTGATTTTTCCAAATGCGTGAACTGTTCAGGTGCTCACCCTGCATACTCCCGCTCATGCCCAAAGTTTAAAGAAGAAAAAGAAATACTAACACTGAAAACCAAGGAAAATTTGACATACTTTGAAGCCCGTAAACGCCTCTCGTTCCTACAGAGAGGCTCCTACGCCGCTGCGGTCAGCAAGGGGGCTGCACCGACAACGGCTTCCGTGGGCACACAGGTCTGCCTTTTAGACCTTTCTGCCCCGCGCAAATCCCAAGCCCCCAAAGTCTCGTCTGGAGTCCCTCAAGAACAGAGGGATCCAACTCAGACTGCATCCTCAAAGGCGACGGCCCCGCGCCGTCTGCCTGCACGTCTTCGTGAGAAAACTGTGACGACAGAGTCACAGTGCCTTGAGGGGCGCCCTTCATCTTCCTCGCATCGCGAGGAAGAGGCAATGGATGTCTCCAGCAGTCCGCCGGAGCCTCCACCTGCCCCGAAGGGTGGTAAAATATTGTCAAAAGTTGAGGACCCAAAGAAAAAGACTAAAGCGACAGGTCCAGAAGCTTGCACATAGAAAGTGCTTTTTTATGGGTGCTGTTTCACCTCTCCCAAACATCCTTAACACTCCATACACCTCACAGCATCCATGTTCTTTGTCGCTTACCTGCATCACCCCATTCACTCTTAGGGATCAGTTGAGACAGAGGAATAACGGCGACTCCCTCGCCAGTGGCGTTGGCCCAAAGTCTCGACCCCTTTGGAGGTCAGTGTGGGCAGCTCCACAAGGATCAGCCAGAGGACCATTGGTGACTCCCTCGCCTGGGGCACTACTTTTATTTGTTTTGCCCCGAAGGTTTGGTCGGAACTGCCCTCCTGCTGACGTCCACACCCATTCATGTCTTCCTTCCTTCTTTATTAAATTATTTTTTAGCTGTCTTCTTAGAACCCTATTTTGTGAGTGGTGCATTACAGCTTTAGCTGCTCATGCGCTAGGGCTACGAACTCGAGGTCCTGAGTTTCAAACTTGTTACCAACAATGAGTCTTATTCAATGGAACTGCCGAGGTCTCCTGCATAATTATGACGATGTTTGCTCCCTTTTGGAGGAATATCGTCCACTGGCAGTGTGTCTCCAGGAAACTCACCTGAAGGGGAGTCAGTCGAATGTTTTTAGGCACTTTCATTTCTTCCGCAAGGATAGAGATCACTCGTCTCACTCGTCTGGTGGTGTAGCCATAGTAGTGCAAAAATCAGCTGCATGTGTTGAGGTTCCCGTGCACACCGCCTTGGAAGCAGTGGCTGTTCGCATTCTGTCAGACCGTCTTATAACCCTTTGTTCACTTTACATTCCTCCAAACTTTCATTTAAGGTGCGAAGACCTTGAGTCACTCATTGCTCAACTCCCCCATCCATTCATTATTCTTGGTGATTTTAATGCACACAATCCTTTATGGGGCAGTACTAGACGCGATACTCGTGGAGCAATCGTCGAACGGTTTCTTGTGTCTACAAATTTGTGTCTGTTTAATGAAAAGAAACCTACATATTTTAGTGCACCCACAAACTCATTTACATCAATCGACCTTTCTATAAGTGAACCTATTTTGTTTTCACTTTTTTCATGGCAGGTTACAGGTAATCCTTTAGGCAGTGACCACATGCCGATTGTTTTAAGACGGAATAACCCAGGTGTGACTCTCCCAACCCGAACTCCCCGCTGGAAATTTGAGAAGGCAAACTGGTCAGAATTCAGCCAATTCTCACTGCTTGCATGTACATCTCTTGAGAAGCTTTCAATTGACGAAGTGAATGAATACTTAACAAATTGCATCCTTCAGGCAGCCATAATGGCAATCCCCATGACCTCGGGACGCCTCCCACGCCGTCCCAAGCCTTGGTGGAATGAAGAATGCTCAGAATCGCGAAAAAAACAAAACAAAGCATGGAGCATATTTCGACGCTATCCGACGTCAAGCAATCTTCTTCAGTTCAAACAAATGAAGGCCCGTGCACGGTACATTCGCCGGCATTCGAAAAGAACAAGTTTTCAAGGGTATGCGACATCAATAAATAGCCACACATCCCCGAAAGAGGTCTGGGACCGAATTAACAAAATCAATGGATGCTATTATGCTTTCACCATCCCCCTGTTATCCTGCAACGGAACCTGTCCAAAAGTCTAAGAGGAA
>JABSTQ010006697.1:0-63879 GCA_013358835.2 Ixodes persulcatus
TGTTAATAAATTAAGTCTTCTTTGTAAAAATATAGCCAAAGATCTTTGCCATGTGTCTCATGCGGCAAACAGTACATAGGACAAACTGGAAGATGTATAAATGACAGATTAAGGGAACACAACAACAACATTCGATTAGCAAACTCAGGACTTTTGGGCATTCACTGCCGTGACTGTGGGTGCACCGCGGACTTCAAAAATAGCACCGTAATTGGAAAGAACCATCACCAGTTAACACGTGAGATAATAGAGGCAGCTACCATCATAAAAAGGAGTGACACTTGTGTTAGCAGTCCACCCGTAACGCTTTCTGAAAAAGAATTGGTATATCTTGACTCTCGAAGGTTATGTGCAATAGACAATGCTATTTGTTTTGTACAGAAGAGAACGAACTGAGATGACAAATTTAATACGGGTAAAAGAAAACGAAAGAAGACGAAAATACAATTTGAGTTGAAAGTCAGCGCGGCGTGTGTGACCGTTTTTCTGGTGTGAGTGTGAGTGTGAGAGAGTTCACTTTAGCGCTTCTCCTTTATTATGAATATCCAACTCGCAAAAGCATCCGTTCTCAGAAGGTTCATACTATTCTCCAGAATGAACTTGAAAGCGTAATACTTGGCGTGCTGAATAGTTACGAAACCGTTCGAAGTGCAAGTTCATTCTTTTTTCCTGCAAGCATCACTCATCCCTTTTCCAACGATTGTAAGGCTGAGAAGACATCGAATGTGTTCAATCCTATAAGTACCTTAGTGTTCGGTTTTCCCCTAATCTGTCTTAGACAAACCACATTAACTCGATAACTCCCTAAGCTTCCAGGACACTTGGCGACATCCGACACTGCCTGCACTTCCCGCTCTAGGACAGCTGGCATACAAGACTTTTGTTAACCCCAATATGCAGTTGCTATTTGGTGTCTTCATCAAAGCTACCTGACTAATACTCTAGAATCCCTTCAAAATGAAGATACCCGATGCATTTGTTTTGTAGCTATAAACGCACTGCCAATGTCTTTGCCATGAAGGTCTCTCTGTGCCCCCCACTCTCAGTACTCTCCGCTGAACGTCACCTTTCTGTCTCTTTCATAAGATTTTCTATCACCACCCTCAAACAGATGCAAGGAAGGGGAGGGGGGGGATCTTAGTGCTTCTTTTGCGGCAAAATCGCTTGGCGCATACTTTGTAATATTGAGGTGGTATGATTCAGTCAATGTTCCTTCCTTTGATAGTTTCATTCCTGCATTATTTTTTTTAGCGACGATATATGACACTCTCCCTTGAGGCTCTATCTGGTTCAGAGCGCCATGCTATAGTCCTTGTGTTAGTGTATGATGCCCGAATATGTTTGCCTTAGATACGCGCAAACTTTACAACGTAATAAATAAATGTTCATTTTCGCCTTTTCCAGGCGTCTCTTCTTCAGTCTACCGCTGAGGTCACCGTGAGGCTAAAACAGTTGAACACCACCGAAGGGGTATGTACGAAATTTTTTGCGTGTACGTTTTCCTCCGCACCTAGTGTCTAGTCGGCACGTAGAACAAAATCGAATAATCAGCACACCTTGAAAAATCCGCGCTTTATCAACTCATAAAGAAGCTTTTGTTCTTCATAAATCGTCATTGCCACACTGAGTCATTCACAAAATTTGTCACGTCTCGTCATAATGAACAATCTTGAAAAAAACATCATTTTATAGTTTCGACCTGTAGATAGTCGTATCGCGTAGAATTTCAACTTTTATACATGTCTTGTTCGGGGACTATTGTCCGGAACATACAGTAACTTTATCAGTCTTCTACCTCCTAGAAAGAGCAATTCATACAAGAAAACAATACCCATTCGGGTCTCAAAGAAAAACAAATGATGATTATGATAATAATCCACATCTCTTTCACGAGATACCTTATACAGGGTGTTTTATCTTGATTCGTACAGAATTCTTTTTAGACAAAGGACTGTAAGTTAGACGGGTGCCGTCTGCACCATATATTTTATAAGACTGGGCGGACATTAAATGACGAAATAACCGTCACGATAAGTTGGCTCATTGACTGAAACCTACTGATTAACTTTTTTTAAATATTGGTTTTATCTCTCATATTTCAGTTGCAGTATTAATGGCAATTACTATTGGCAGCTGGACCAATTTAAATCATTTGCGGAACGACAATAGTTCCTGAGGTATTCATCGATCAGTTTTCGCGTTCTTCTAGCCTAATTTCACGGTGGCTCACCCAAAAGAGCGCTGCAAAGGTCTATTCACGCGATGCATCTTGTTGGCGAATCTTCTGTCGCGAAACTAGGTATTGGGAAACAGTATTTCCGTCTAAACGCGACCGAAAAAATGGCGCGCTTCTGAAAAAAGTGGCGCGTGTTCCTCGCTTCTGGGGCAATTGTTTGCTGCAACCTCACCGAGGCCTGTCAATCACCCGAAGAAGAAACGCGGACGCTGCCAATGGCCACTCATTTTTGGCCGATTTCGTACCCGAGCCAAAGCCGAAAAAAGAAAAGCAAACATGGCGAGCGACAAGCGGAGACGCGGTGCGTACGGGCGATGAGTCTTGGTCCTACTCAGTTGCAAGTGTGTGAACGGCGCTTTAGCAGTACGGGTTGGTGGCGCGGTGCAGATTCATAAAAAGTCGCGACAACTGCAAGCACCGCATATAAACATGATGACTGCAAATAACTTTCTTTTAGCGGTGCAAAAATGTCCGAAATTCGTCGAGATCATCCGCCTGTTCTTTGACGTTCGCGGTCTTTCCCGGGCTTGGCAATAACTAGTCTTGCCAAACAGATTCGGCCAGTGAGCCGTTAAATTCGGCCAGTGAGCCGAATCTGACGAAGTTTATTGAGTTGTATTAATAAAACAAGACTGTCTCATCACACTATGCATACTTAATATCATTTTGATGCGAAACGCTCGTTATTCCCGGTGCAGATGACAAGGTTTGGCGAAATGCGTGTGAGCCAATACATCACAGGTTTTGCACGTCAAAGTCCACGTGCGAACAGGCAGATTTCGCGAAATCTAGGTTTCGCTGAACTGTGGCGCGTTGAAAAGATGCATCGTGTGAATAAGCCCTAAGCTCTGCCAACGATGTCGCTTAGACTCAGGGGGGAAACGTTTCATGATTTTTTAATAAATCAAATAAATCAAATTTATTTGATTTGAATCAAACTTACATTATTTAAATCACTTCAGCTAGGAAAGAGTGACTTTTTTATCACTAGGTGTGTGTTTTTAATGACTGCCTAATATATATACTTTTTTCTCTTGGATCATTCTTTGAGCCACAAAACATTTGAGCTTGCCATCCTGTAATGTTCCCTCGCTACAACTAGACAAATTTGTGAGTGTCACTGAAAGTGTATGATTTTGTTTATAATATTCTAGGTGTTATTGTGCATCAAAATATGTTTATTTCGAATGGTCCGGTTTTTTTGTGTAAACATATAAGGCTATAATAAAAAGCTATTACGTCTAGACATCCTCGGATAGAATTAATCGAAAACCCACATTCATACATCAACGTACAAACGAAAATTTACAAACCATTGCCTGCTAGATAGATTCGGGCGCTTGTGGTGTAATAAAATGAACGGCCAAACAGCTGCAACAAACAAAAATGTACTACGGATCATCTCACACTCGTCTAAGCAGCACGCCAAAGAACCGTCTAATTTGGTCCAAGTTTGTCTTTCCTATGTGCTTTATTTTGGGCTTAAAGAGTATTGCTCCAAGGCATTAGTTAGCGCCAAACCACTTTTCTTTGGATTTTCTACTTTTCTCTGGTTTGCCCATAACTGTCGAAGTGCCAGGCCTGAGCCAAAAATGCCAAGTATCAGCCAAATAGCCTGAAGTAAAACCTAATTCTGGTGCTTGTCTAGCAATCTAGGAGAAAAGCTGCTAGACAAGGAATTAACAACCAGAGATGAAGCCTATTTCTATCATTTCATCGGAAACTGAGGCCCAAAGAAGTCGGGTGACATCCGAAGAACCTGGCAGTGTTTGTCAATTTAGTGTGAACATAGTTAAACTCTGGTCAAATAATATAAAGTTTGGACATACCTTAGCGTTTGTAAGCTTTCAAAGCCCTAAGTTGACAAACAAAAATGTGTGGCCCGAAGATCTGTGCTACCTGGACATGAACTTCAAAGGACCTAAAAAGACACCACCTTACTTGAGTATTAACGTTCATAAGTTACAGAGTAATAATAATGATGACATTTAAAGTTAATCAACTTTCTTTCCCCTTAGTTTGAATGGGTGAAGTTTTTCAACACCGTCTACGATGGAATCTACCAATTCACAGATGATACCCACATTAAAGTTACGAATCCCAAGTTCTTTGAGACGTTCATCAACCTTATAACTGAACGTTCAAATAAGTAAGTGAAAGTGTTTTATTTCTTTTCAAAAAAGGTGATATTCCTGCGAAAGTTCATTTTTGTCTCCTTCACGTAAATTCTTTGTAAAACCTCAGTACAGTGTAAACTTACATCGAAATGACTTAAACTGTTTTATGTTTAAGGAGGGCTGAAAATTATTAGGGCATGTCAAGTTTCATTTTTGATAGAAGCGTTACATACTAGTAAAGCTTGAAGCTTCAGCTGTCTTGTAAACTTTATTCTAGCTTGAAGCTTCAGATGGACTCAGAGAACCTCCCGGAACTTCACGATATTTCAAAAACGAGCTCCGACGGGCGGTTTAGCTACCAAACTAAACATATATTTACGGAATATCTAGACTTTACTCTTCCGGGCATGTTATTTACTATTTCTTAATTCAGAACGTCTATTGAGAAAGCGGCAAATAAGGGTTATGCCGAAGCCAACATTCAAATTTCCCGCTCTCTGCAGCGCGGGGACGTCACATGCATAACTACATGTCGTACCGAGATTGCAGTAAGCCTAGCAATTCTTAGTAAATCATAGTAGTTCTCGCAAACATTCAGATCACAGTATACGTGAGCTTTGTAAATGAATTTCTTATCAAGCAAAGTGCGTTTTTGGCACATTCTCTGCCACTTAGATCGTAAACATGATCTACTTGACATACAAAGCTGATAAACAAATTGTTTCACCAACGGACTATAGCGCAATTTAAAAGAAAACTATGGTTGCAAAAACATACCTGGGTCTATAAGAAGGTTTCTTCGTGACCTTTCGAGTATCCTAGGACAATCTTGAGGCGGAGTCTTACGGATTGAACACTCCATATCGAGCCACGCCGCTGTCAGCTTTCCACACGGATCGTAATTCACGCATACGCGAAACGTAAGGTCCTTGGCGCCTCCTCTCGGCCACTGCTGGAACCTCCCGAAGATAAGCAGGTTCTTTCCACCACCAAAATATGTCATGAGAAGCACCATCAGCCTTTTTGATGTTCTGATGGTATATCGAAATATCCTGATGGTCTCACCCGGGCAACATGAAAACATTTTGATGGTCCGCCAGTCACCTAAAGAAACATATTGACGGTCTGTGAGCTACAAATAGAAGCCTTTAATGGTTCATGAGCCACCATCAGAAAATTTTTGATGGTCCATCAAACACCATCAATAAAGTCTGATGGGCCATCAAGGTCTGTTGAACCACAAGAAAGGTGTGGTGGTCCATCAAGAAGGTGTAATGGGCCGTCAAGAAGGTCTGATGAGCCATCACGAAGGTCTAATGGGTAAATAATATTTGGGGTTGTGTGGATATTTATACAGCATGTATAAATATCCACTTCAAAGTTACGACGAGTCACTCGCTGTAAATGAACAATTTAGCCAGTGCAATACAACCACTAGCCTGGGGTTTTTAACGTGCACCACACAGTAGTGATACACGACAGCACGCCGGTACGATGGTCATCCAGATCGAAACGAACAGAGATGGGGATTGTACCCAGCATCCCAGGGTTCTGATGGGTCATCAAGAAGGTCTGATGGGCCATCAAGAATGTTTGATGGATCATTAAAACATTTTGATGGTCTTTTCGAGCGGGAGTCACGGGCGTTTTTGTTCATGATTGGTTCAGTGATGATAGAACACCTATAAAACAATGACGAACACCATGATGGTGCGTTTTGACACTGTCTAATTGGTCTCGTCAGTTCGTAGCGTCGACTGCGTCTGGACTAAAGGCCCGTTCACAAACTTGCAACCGAGTACGACCGAGAGAAACGAGACCTGTTGAAACCTCTTAAAATTTCTTAGTATGAGAGAAAACACTCGCACGCTGGCACCATCTATGCGGTGACCCTGGAACTGCATTTCACAAGAGCGAAAGATTTGCGGGATTTCCGAGGTCAAATGTGCCTAATACCTAGGAGAAAGGCGCGTTCATAACGTTGACAAAAGTTTTTCGAGCCAAGAAAGGAAGGATAATGCGCGAGAGAAATAGAAAATATGCCGGACCGCCAAGTTTACATTCCTACCGAATAGATGGCGCTAGTGTGTCCTCTCGTCGTAAGAGATATTCAGAGGTTCCAAGGCGCAAGGTTCTAAAAGGTCACAAGTGTGTGAACGGGCCTTTAGGGTAAAACAAAGTATAGACTTGATTCAGAGTCATAGTAAGGGGAAGCGTTTGGCCAACACGCGTAGCCTGCTTGATAGCTCGTCAACTACGACACTGACATGTCACGCGAAAGCCATGACCACGCCCCAGTTAGCCATGTTCGATTTCAACGAAGGACTGTTTGATTTTGCTTTAATTCATCCGCCAGCAATATTTACGTTGTATCGTGTTTATTCTGAAACTCCAAGGTCCATAGGCGCTGCGACATCAGCTCTCAGACAGCACACCGTATTGGGCCAACATTGGATTTGATGTGGCAAAGAATGGCCCAACAATGGCCCAATGAGCCATGTTTCCCAATATTGGAATCACATTGGACAATAATGGACTATCAAAGCCAATGGTTTTCCAATGTCGGTGATACGTTGGCATAGGCTGGTCAACATAGAACTGTCAAAGCCAATAGCTTTACAATATTGGATATACGCCGGCATAAGCTGTCCAATATTGGACTGTCAGAGCCACTGGCTTTCTGATATTGGCTATACGCCAACATAAGCTGTCCAATATTGGACTGTCAAAGCCTATAGCTTTCCAATATTGGATATACGCCGGCATAACATGTACAATATTCGACTGTCAGAGCCAATGGCTTTCCGATATTGAATATACGCTGGCTTAAGCTAGTTAATATTAAACTGTCAAAGACAAGAGTTTTCCAATATTGGTGATGTCATGGTATAGGCTGGTCAATATTGCACTGCCATAGCCAATGGCTTATCGGTATTTGTGTCGCCTATAGGCTATAAACCCGCGACCCTTTGTTTTTGCATTACAGAGGTAGGAAAGTAGAAAAGAGTCATTCACGCGCTCGCTCGGGGCGATAATTTTATTTAGCCAACTTCATGGGGCGTACGTCGCCGGTGCTTTCTAACCGCGATCACAAATACGTCCTTAGCTGCCTATAGGAGTATTGCAGTTTTTTTTGCCGGCTGCTCTCCCTTCGCATTGCCTTACCTCGGCGTTGAAAACTTAATTCCGTTTTTTAGATTTAATTATTTTTGTCTTTTCCAGTGTATTTTGTATATATATGCATTCCGTAGCGTTAACGTCTTCTACTTTGTCCGTGCCCCTGCCATGTTTGTATTTCTTTCTGCGTGCTCTATTTTTTATATTTAATGTTTCTTTGCATATTTGTCATTGTCGACGAAGTGACTTCTACTCTCAGTTTTACGAGAGTCTATAGCGCTATAAAGTCATCTATTGGACTCGAATGATGTCTCGAGAGAGCTGCTTAGACTGCCAGTGCACATGTCATCAGTGTAGGTAGAGCAACGACGTAGCAATCGCGACGCGAGAGCATACTGCGCCTCCATCTGGCCGGCCGCGCTCTCTCTGCGGAAATGTGAGCGTGGTACTCTCGAGCCCCGTTCGCTTACTGAAGTTGGAAGACGCTACTTTGTCGTCGCGAATCCTTTGCCCTTCAACCGGTCGCGAAGCCGTCGCGCCCGGCGTTTCCTACGCAACATCCTTCCGAAATTGTTCGCGCAGCATCGCAACCTTCTGTCAGCAAGCGTCGGCGATTCATCGTGTGTTGAAAGACGGACGATGTGCTGTCCGTGGTGTCTTTCAAGTGTAACTCTTCCGTAAACAAAATTTGAAGTTTAAAAACGCGAACCTAACAGTGCACAAATAATTTTAAATTTATTGATAAAAAAAAAATATATATATATATATTTATTTATATATATATATAATTTATTTGTGGACATCGTGCGCAAAAAATAGTCGCGCTTAGTTCTTCATTCTAAATTTTAATGCGAGTTATACGACGTAAAACATACTGTCTTCAAACTTGCCCCGTTTAGAATCACTTTTGGGCTGGACAGCTTCTTCAGAAATTCAAAAGCTGGCCTTCAAAGAGCTGTCCTGTTTAATCGGTATTGGCAGCAGGGTAGACGCTATGCGTGTTTTAGGCCAATCGTGTCTCCGGTTAGGGTCACGTGACTACATTCTCGAAGCTCGTGATAAGGCAGAGCACGGAACCTGACTAAAAGCCCAAGGCCACGCATAACATCCACTGCACTATCAACCTTGGGTACAAGTGACAAATCCTCTGGTTGGGTTCATTGTTGAGATGGGCCTGAAGATTACCCTTTGTAAGCGTACCCCCCGTTCTGGGCTGCTTTCTTTCTACTCCTTCTCTCTTTTTCTCCCTCTCCCTAAGCTGAAGGCGTGGTAGACGGTGCGTACTCGCCGGACCAATGAACCGTATACTTTTTATCGCTTGAATCCGCTGTCTGTGCGCGGGTAAAGGCAGAAGCGTGATCACGTGGTTTGACGGATGACGCATTAGCCGTTGACAAACCCGGAATGCCTGCGAAGACCGGACCTAGTTTCGCGTGGGATGCGGCCTCCGGGCCTGCTGTAGATTTCGCTTCTGTGGTAAATGTGGTAAATCTAGTTCTAGAGTTCCGATCACCAGCAGCGCATTTCGTCTTAGTGCCAAGTGCGATCTTCAACATGCGGATTGCCAAGACGATGGATATTCTTTCGGCAGCGCCTACACACCGGTGAGCTTCCTTTGTTGTGGGCATACAAGGGACCACTAGCTTCGACGGACCGAAGACACGACGGACCGCCTTCTCTTCCATGTGAGTGACAAGGAGAAGTCCTCCTGACCATTGGGGATAGGTATTCTTGCTACGCAATGTACGTTTTGTCCCTATCCGATGAGTTTGAACCGTGTCGAGCTCTGTGCCAGGAATCTCCGACGAGTTCAACGTGTAATCCACAGCGATCGGTCCGAAAGGCCCTGTACAGCGCCATTTGCAAGTGCTTTTAATTCTAATAGGCCGTGAGAGACGTTCTGATTGGTTATTTTTGTGTTCGAAGTCATTTTTATTTAATCTTTTTTTTGTATGTTAAAATATGGCTGTCTTCTTGGCTGTAGATGTGTGCTGTGGTAAAAAGTCCTCCCGGTATTTCCAAGCCGAATACCACAGAGCGTTGTGTAGTCCTTATTTGCCAAGGTTCGGCTTGTTGGGTGCGAGTGGAGTGTCAGTTATGTCACCGCGCTCTGCGAGTGTAATTGCCAGTAATTGTCTTTACACGACAAGCTACTTTATGTGCGCGATTTATTTTAAACCCTTGATTGATTCAAGCATCAAGTTCTGTTCAACTGTCACGTTCTTACGTATAACCGGGTATTTATTGAACTGTTAATTTAGTAGTGCGTTTGACACTGGTGAGCTGAAGAGGGAGGCCGGCGGTGTGATTTATAAATTGTAAATATTATGGAGGAAATGTGGGTACATTTATAACTACATATTTCCGTGCCGCAAATACCGTAAATCTTAAAAAAACGTTCTTCGTTTTCAAATCAAAGTAGAAATATTGGTGCGAACTTAAATGACGAGATTGTAATTCTTAAGACTTCTTAAAGCTAGATGAAAGGTTGAGGGACGCCATGATGTTGCAAGAGTACAGTTAAGCAATTTATGAAATAACCTTCGTACTATTTCATTAATTTTTTAATCCACTATACATATTTTAATCTATATCGATCGAGCTCTGAGTAAGGACAAGTCGGACAAACAAAACAATAGTAGACGCCTGTGCCGTCTTTCTAGAAACAGCGCCTCAGCTGAGACGGGGGGAAAGAAAGCACTGTCAAAGCCAGCGTACGAGCTGAACGGGACTCAAACCTCGACTCAAGACGTTCGTGCGTCCCAGCCTTTACAGTGCTTTTTTTTTCACCCAGCCTCAGCTGAGACACTGATTCCAGCAAGCCGGCCCCGGTGTCTTACCTACGCATCTATTTATTTTAGAAGGCAGAACTAAGTTTTTTTACATACAAAATAACGAAAAATAATTCCCTGGAAAAGAAAGTTTATAATATGAAAAAGTACACATAAAAAAGTCGGTAGGCCTTTTCGAGGCTTTATACTTGCAGAGCAAATGAGCCGATTAATCGAATAGTTAATTAAAGGGCGGCGAATAATAATGAAGCTATGTTTTATTTTGATATTCATTATTGACAAGCGTAAGAGAGAACTGAGAGCCTCTGAAACCCTTCACCTGAATCCAAACCGCCGCTTCTGTCTCTTTCAGAATCCTGTGGCCAGGCCCCTGCGTGGAATCCTTTTGCCCAGCTCTTCGCCCAGCCCTCTGCCCTGTCCACTACCGAGCCTGCCGCCTAATCTGCCTAGGCCCCCTGGTTGCACAAATTGTTTTAAATCTTTTTATTCGATTTAAATAAATTATGAACTGTCAAACGTTATGAACAATTCATTTGCATGCTTCAATGATTTCTAAAATGTCCACATATGGTAAAATTGCTCCATTTATTAGATTTTAGTATCAGAAAGAAAACAGTGCTTGAGGAAAAAGGGCAAGGGACTTGCTTGGTTCTCTGCACTGTTTTTGTGACACTGGTTAGAACACTGACTGAAAAATGGCATCCAATAATGTCATAGACAATGGATGCAAAAAATAGCCAGTGTATTAGACTAAATGCCAATATTGGAATAGCCAATATTTAAGCCAATGTTGGAATAGCCAGTGTGTAAGGCGCTGGATGCCAGTGTTGGTTCAGCCAACGGTAAAACCTCTATGCCAATATTGCATAAAAAAGCGCCAACCACGTTGGTCCAACGTGGGCTAGAACGTTGGAAAACCAGTGGTCCAACATTGGCCCCAATGTTGGACCACCATTGGATCGGGTGGCGTTTTCGCAAATGCCAACGTCAGACCAATATTGAAACCATTTTTTGCCAACATTGGGCCAACGGGGGTCCAACAATGGTGTGCTGCCTGGGCTCGTGCATACGCATCGCGTGCTCTCGGTGCGTCTCGCAAGTATAGATGCGTTTAGTTTGAACGAATTTATTTCGTTTTCGAGCATGGCACGTCGACAAACACTATTAATTCGCAGCTGATGAACTCTGGTAGAAATTTCGAGTCAGCGAGCGTAGAGAGGTGGTCAATACATTACAAGATGTCGTCCGTCACCCGAGATCTTCTGGAGTGCACTTTTTACAGCGAAGCTGTTTATGGCTAGGGCTTCGTTGATTTTTCGTGTGCGTCAACAAAACGCAGGTCTCGAATTTGATGAAAAAATAGCTTCATTTTCTGCAAAAGCTATACGTCTCATCACTTGGATATGCATTTTCAGTAGATTAGTTATCAATAGGCACCATTTTCAAGATCAGTAGACTCTCAGGTAAATAATAAAGGTTTCTCAAAGATTTGCCACCCTGCGACCCGCGTCGACCATGTCTACGCTCGCACCGCCCTTTCTTTGTCGCCGTTCCAAGTCGCTAGCGTGCCTAGTTTTATTTCCTTTCGCTCTCCCGGGGTGGCGGTCCCGTCGCGTGTGTCTACTTTCCGCCGAGTGGCGGTCCCGTCGCGCGTGTCTAGTTTCCTCCGTCTCCTCGGGGCGGCGATAGTTCGTACCTTTGTTCAAAATTCTGTGTCACGTTTGTGTCGTGTGCTAAACAGCTTCACTGATCATCCACCTTCACGGAGTGGAATGGCTCATGATTATTTTCTAAAACAAATATCCGTTAACATGTAAAATGGGCTAAAGCCATTCGACCGAGATGATTGTATTACGGAACTTTGTTTCTTCTTAATGTCATTTCCTTTGCATCATACGTCAGCGTGTCAAATATGATTGGTTGTTGGAGGCGAGGCTCCCGATATGGGTTGATTGATACGCGCATACCTGCCGCGAGCCTCAACCGAGATCTTTCATCAATGAGACAGCGATCTCGATTTCTCAAGATCTTCGAGGAAATTGAAAGGTGACTAAATAGACGTGGAGCGATTCAGCGTTAGACGACTGACCGCGCATAGTAAGCTTGCTCGTTTTGAAATAATATAGAATGGTCCTTCCTAACAGTGCTGAGATCCAAGAATCCATCATCGTATCAGTACATACGAATTAACGAAAGACAAAAATCAACAAACTCGATTTTTCATACGTAAAATTACATTTATTGGATATCATTAGTTAAAGTTTCAATTAATTCACTCCTTGGCTTGGAAAAGAAGGCAAGGAAAATAAGCTGTGCAGCGTGTAACATATGACGTCCTTGCCTCCCGATGCAAACAGTCGCATTATGTTCTTGACCAGGGCAGGATAAGCACCATAACTTTATGGGCAAGCAGCTAGTTCAAGAGCTTGTGTGACGAGACCGAAGCTTCTGATCAATATTCGGAAACGCGCACCCGTATGATCGCAGTTTTCACTACAGCTCTATTCTATAAATGAAAGTTTCAAGTAAGAAAATTAATTTCTACCTCTCAAAGTCGGGAGCCTGCCGTGGGCAGGCTCCCGATTAGTTGATTTATATTGTTGATTTTCACCATTTATATATTTTTATTTTATTTATTTTTTGTTCGGGGTCATTCAAAAATAAAAACCTTGACGGCTGTGGTTCATGGAGTAATCAACGGCACAACATTTGACAATTTTCTGAGCAGAAAACCTAAAAAAAACAAAAAAAGAAACAGTCGGTACACAAAATAACATGCGGCCCTGCGTGCGCTCGCGCGGTGAGTGGGATCGGTAAAGGCGAATTGGTGAGCGTCGTCCACACGGCGTACCCTGTTGCTAGGCTGTTGCTAAGCGGTTGCTAGGTGTGACGTCACTCCTGTAGGGGAAGTCAAGAGGCAACAAAAAGGTCACCGAGGACAATAGATGGCCAAACTCTTCCCTGATCTGTGGCTCTGCCCGTCGGCTGTGCCAAACATCTAACGCTAGCTCGATGCTGCCGCTGTGAAGTGATTCGCGTCTCTAGAACATTTCTGGTTACTCCAGGAGAAATCTACAGTGTTCTGTTGTCTTATTTCAGTAAACAATTGGCTAGCGTACCTTCGATCGGTTTGTACAAAAGCAATGGCGTTCACCGGCAGTACCACCCTCAACCACTGCGTCTATTTCGTCAGAAGAAAATTGAATCCTAATTGCACAGTTCTGAGTTAGGAAAAATCTTGCTTTTTTTTGTGAAACGCCATGCAAACGTAAACAATTTCTTGTTCCGAGGCAAGAAACGTTAAAACCCAGAGTGGTTTTTCTTACGTGTTACCAGCCATATGTAATGGAATTTGTTTTAGCCAAGAAAGCGTCGTTGCGTTTAAGTTAGCTGCTTCATTTTTATTGTTTATGCATTACAATTAACAACCTTGCACAAACCCCGTTGCCGGCGCATCCGCGTCTTTGGGTTTTCGGTGAGGCATTGAAGTCAATTCCGCACTCATTGGTCGCTTTCCAAGTACCGCCTACGCGTAAGCATCACAGGAAGTTATTTTGGTTACAAATACACCACTACAAACATCTACGGTAATGTAAGTCATACAAGGTCTACAAAATCCAAGGCTAGCAGGCAATGAAATATGTGGGGATTCGTTCTTCATTAAAAAAAGGAACAAATGGCGCGGTTTTTTGGTTTGAACTCGTTGAGCACTTTTTTCTCTTTTCTTTTTTAACGTAAACTTTTCACAATTTGTTGCTGAAGGTCTAAGTTAGAACGGACACTATCTTGGAAAAAGCTCAACCGCATTCACATTTTGCCATAAATGACAGACCAATCACACTTACAAAATTAAATTCACTTTTTTTTTTGCGCGGCAGGTATTAGCAGGGTTTTGTCCGGTTATAGTTTCTTTATCGGGTATATACCATGTACGTTAACTTGCACATCTAAACCCGCTTTACTGCCCATAATATTGCCGAAATGACGCGATTTCGAACCTTGTTTGCACGCCAACCGGATGTTTACTCTTCCATCTACGAAGCTGACAAAGTTACTAAAACACTCAGGTGGGAAATTCACCCTTGAAACCCTGACCCTTCGCGTCCACCGAAACCAATCTAAATACGATAACAGCGCCACCCTTTAGCGACGATTCGAAACGTGAAAGTTGATCTATATAGATACTGCGAAATGGCACTGCTAGGTGGCGCCACCGGCCCTTACGCGACTCGACCGGAAACAATACGTGCAGCCGTGAGGTTCCCGGAGTGGCCGCTGCGGGAGAAATGGCGGCGTTGCGATCTCCTTTAGTTCGGTGTCGAGTACGGATCGTAGCCATGTTTTCAAAGCAGGCTCTATGGCAGTTTCCCAACTGAGTCGTTCTATACTTCGTTTCAGCTTCGGTCCGAGCGCGGCCGATGTTATGAGCCAAAGGGCCAATCGAAGAGCGCAAAAAGCGCAGCGTCATGGCGTGCTCTCTCGCTTGATAGGACTAGCCGGCGGAGAAGCACGCACAGAGAGATGGCGAATACCCGCTGGTCCTACCAACTACACAGAGCACGCCATGACGTTGTGCCTCTTCCGCTGTTTGATTGGCCCTTCGGCTCATAACGTCGGCCGCGCTCGGACCGAAGCTGAAACGAAGTATAGTAACGTTGGAAGCAGACGACGCGCCGGGGTGAGAGAAGAGAGGGCATTATCACCCTCTCCACTCTTTTCAGTGAAATTGTTTATATCGTGTGACTTGTATCAAGCAATATACATCATATCGTGTTTCGAGATTATTCCATCCAATATAGAAGAAATGACAGATAAAATTAATTTCAAATCGGCTTGCGAATTGTTATTTTTCTGTCCTCCGGAGTGAACCATGTGTGCACACGTGTTTTTATATTTCTTGGTGTTGCCATCTTTTTCTAAATTATCTATGCGGAACAGTGATATTGTAAGAGTGTTAGACCGGTTACTTTATGTGCATATGCTAATGTTATTTCCCTTCGGTGTTCTGCTTTTTATATAGATTACATAATATGTATCGAGTGCTTCATTTTCTGTTGTTTTTTTCTAGCAATAACATTTTTAGTTTTCCCTCATACTATGCCCTCTCCAGGTGCTTTGGGTTATATTAAATAAGAAAATAAATAATTTGTACAAGTAAGTGTATGTGAGAATATGGATGGTCATTATGTGACATTTTTATTCAACAGGAAGAATGTGCTCAACTACGTGGGGATGTATGCCATGATCTACATGATGCCCTTTTATCACGATGTCAAAGTGCCAAACTCCAAGCTCATCGGCGCTCTGCACCATACGCCGGACAACATGCCGAAGCGCTTCCAGATCTGCCTGCGTCGCTCCGAGTTCACCTGTCCTCTGGGCTTTGCGTCGCTAATCGCCAAGGTCTTCGGCAGCACGGAGAAGATGAAGCACGTGGCCACCGAGGTGAAGGGCCGACGCGCGAACTTTTTGTTTAGTTATTCAGAACGTCATATTTTCAGTACTTTTTTTATACCTCAAATGTTGAATGATTGGAACCGCCTTCCAGCTTCGATCGCTAAAATCACCGATACCGTTTTATTTAAAAATGCTCCAACTAATATGTGAGCTTTGTAATTGCTTTTTCAAACCCGCGCCCCTCTTCAACTTACTACCTTGAGGGTGTTTTAGCTATATGAATAAAAAGCGCAGGCCTTTTGAATAGGCCTTTTAAGTATACACCTACAGAAAAAAAGCATGCACCTATGTGAGTCGTATCCCCACAGTACCATGTGAAAGACCCATATGAAATATATAAGAATTAAGTACCTTATTGAAAAAGACGGGTTTGATATGTGTCCAACAAACCTCTATCAGAACGTTGATAAATTACACTAGGCATATAGTATAAATGCCTAAATGATCTCATACTTTATAACGTGTTTATTGGACAGGTTCAGATACTTTTGTTATACAAAACTAGTTTTGTCAGTTGATCGACTTATAACATGATTCGAGTTGGTTTTTTTTGTATTATCTAAACATATACATAAAAAAGCCACAAAATATTGTTGGTGGCGTGTGCCACAGTCGTTTATTTAAAATATGACTTTTTGACATATTAGTAAAGGCAGGCGGAAGAAAACAATGCCATTTATTTGCCATTTGACAGGCAAAGCATGGTAGATAATCAAGGCCGCACATCAAATTTATACGCGCATTCTTCATTTTAAACGTGTACATATACCTAGGCCATAGATTCTCGAAGTTAATTTATTATAAAATTTGATGGTTGTTATTTCATGTGATTTTCTTTTTTGATCAGTGTCTTTTGGTGGTTTGCCTTGTGCAAACGATAAAAACGGTGATAATCGGTGAAAAGCTCCTGAAAATTCAAGAGCAACCACATGTGGTTTCCAATACTGTAGTCCAGTTTTAACTTGAATAAAAGCAAGGCAATCCGCGGATCGTCTTGGTTTTGTTCGGTTCTTTTATTAAAGTCGAAGCTTTCATTCAAGCTAGGTAAGCCAGTCAGGCTTGCCTACCATTTATGCGACTGTTTTTCAAGCTAGGCCAGTGATTCCACTGATTTGGGGCTGGCAGGGTGCTGGAATTCAAGAGTACCCGCCGACAAACGCCTAGTAAAAAAAGTATTGTAAAAAAAAAAAGAAAATCGTTAGAATTAGAATATTTGAGATATCGTTTTTTTCGGTTTTACCGATTTTATTTGACACTAATGAATATTTATATCGGTGTTTTTCGGCTGAAACCATACTATCTACGGCCTAACTATATCATACTGTTATTTCATGCGATATTAAAGGCTATGCATACTACAGGTCTTACTTGAGCCAGTTGGTACATACTTGAATAGGGTCAGCTGAACAATTACAAATTAGAAAAACCGTGAGAAGGAAAGACATACACACAGCGGTGTGTATGTCTTTCCCTCTCACGGTTTTTCTAATTTGTAATTGTTCAGCTGACCCTATTCTATTCAGCTATGCATAGTTCGTTCTTTCAATTTTTAGTAAGGCCGTAACAAATCAAAACAAGAGTAACAAAAGCAGAACACGTAACGGAAGAAAGGAATTTCAACCATTGCGAGGGTTTCACGCTAGCCGGTTTTCTGCTCGTTTTCGACAACAATATTTTGATAAAAATTAATAGTATTTCCAGTCATAGCCAATTGAGCCTTGAAAGTTGAAGGAGGTGACAAGTCATCAATCCAATACCCTCTGAGGTGGCTCTTTGTAATATTTGGAGGACGGAAGTGAATGTGCTGTTTCCTCAAAGGTACTTTACACAGTCAGCAGAACGAACTGTGGCGAATGTGAAAGCTTCATTTGGCTGTTACGACGAGATATGTGGCGTTGCTGTTGAGGAAAAAGTTTTGTTGAGAAAAGTAGGCATTCATATTGTTTTCAGTGTATTTCATCACGTGTGCCTGGGGGGGCGGGGGGGGGGGGGGACCGCTTGCGCAATTAATAGGAAATTGAAACCTAGATACGCATCCAAATTGAGCGGTTCTTCAGAACGCCGTAGAATGTTGTACCTGATCTATATATTTGTATTTTTTTTTGTTTTAGTGTTTTTGATGATGCTCTCCAAGTTTTATATTGAAACCAAATGTTTATTATTACTCACTAAAATTTTAATCGGTAAATTTCAGTTAATTATTTAGCTAATTAATCTTTTTTGCTCAATTCCTGACGCCCGCCATCGCCCGCAGTTTGTTCCCGCAATGAGTTCCTTTTTTTCTTAACCACCCTGATTTTAGGGATTTTCTAAAGTGTTCCCTAAAACACCGAGGTATATTTTATTTCGAATATGCGTCGTAGCTGATGCTGAACACAATGAAACAGCGTAATTCTGCGTTTACGTATGCGTGATTCCTTTTTCTGCGCATCAGTCATTAACTGTATGGCCGTAGGGCGCTGTCCGGTAGTCTATAGACTACTGCTAAATTACCCCAAGCATCAAGGAGAATGCTGGGAATGTTTGTCTATACCCCGCGCGCGAATTAAATAACCAAAATTAGGCGTCGACGGACGCGCGCGCCAGATGTCAGTTTGTTTTAGGATTTTCATTTAGAACAGTTACTGGTGCAGTACCCAGCGCGTGCGGCGCGTGGAACACCATTCCCAGGATGCTCCTTGATGCTTGGGTAATTCAGCAATAGTTCTATTGAATGGCCTTAGCAGACCCGTTTTGCTTTTTTTTTTTTTGCTGCAGAAATATGTACACGAATGAATATATACCGTAAATGATCGAGCATCCGCAATTTTTACAATCCACCCCTCAATTAGTACATTCGGAAAAGACACAAATGTTCTAGGTTTACATGATTCAAATTTCGAGTTGGCGATTGCTCACGATTTTACGGCATGTGCAATCAACTTGGGGATCGTTGCAGTTGTGATTAGAGATCAATAATAAAAAGATTATTATCCACTCATATTTACGATATTTCACCTCGATGTAATTTCATGGTCACTTGGTTCATCTTCCAGATGGCGCATTTTTGAAAAACGGCCCTAATGTTTGTACCCTGTGGTTTTATTTTCAGCACTTGTGGTGGATCCCAAATTTCAAGGAGGTGATGTCCAATTACGCAAAGAAGGTGACGTGGATGGAACCCAAAGAGCAACAAGCTGTAATAGACAAGGTACTTGACGAATCGTCATCGCATCAGCACCACAGCCAAACTTGGGAGGATTCTGAAAACACGGGCATTCCGGTGTCCGCGCGATAGTCGGGGACTGACCTTGAAACTAGATTACTTTGAACCTGGCTTTAAGCCTTCTGAAAGTGTCTCGCGGGTTGTTTTTGTCCATCTAAAAGGCTGTTCACAGGGGAGATGCGATCGTGTCGTGCACGGTATTTGCCGTACGAAAGTGGGCAGCTTCTGCTCTGCTTCCGGTTCACTTTAGAACAATTTAATTTTTTTTCGGGGGGAGACTTTCCGTTTGTGTTTTTTTAAAGGACTTTCCGTCCCGGGTTACGGCCACACACAACCTCTGTCAGTCCGGCCTCCGTTGCAGTCGTGAGTTCCGAACCTCCCGAAAACAAGGTGGGCAAGACGATGGCGCAGGCAAGAAGCGAAAACTGGCTCACACATTTCCGGGAGTACGACCAAGGGTGACCGCAACGGCTTGTGTTGCTATGGCAACGGGGTTTTAAGCAGCGTACAGCCGCCATTGCTACCCCGTTGCTATAGCAACCCGAAAAAGGATTAACGTCGCAGGCCGTTGCAGTCGCACTCGATCGGACTCAGCCTTAAAGGGCGATTCCCACACCTGTGGCGCGTCCGACCGAATGCAACCGCAACGGCTTGCCACGACGGGTTGCTATGGCAACAACTGGGTCCGCCCCAACCAAACCGGTTTTCACCCCGTTTTGTTGGAGCCGACGCAGCTGTTGCCGTAGCAACCCGTCGTTGCAAGCCGTTCCAGTTGCACACGGTCGGACTCGACGCAAGTGTGTGAATCGCCCTTAAAGCTCGAGTCACATGCGCCTAAAAACTGTCCGATTCGACGTTCGAACTGTCGGAGTGGCGGTCGGATACGGCAGGTTTGGTCGCACCGGAGCGTCGGATGGGGGCTCCGTCGAGCTCCTGCATCCGACCAACTTGCCGCCGCACGGCAGTCCGACTATTGGAGGTTCGCAGCCAATGGCAGCACGGATGGCTGGAGCGTCAAGTGGTCACGTGACTATCGGCGCGACCGGGAGAGGATGTGCTACGCGACCCGGGGAAGCGTATGTAAGCGGCGCGTCATGTAGTTTTCTCGGGCGCACAAAAACGAGCTGCTGATATCGCTCATCTGTAGCAGCCTGTCGTCTGGGACCGATCGACACCGTCGTCACTCAAATACACTCCGTTCCACCTTACGATTAACAACAGCGGACTCTACGAGTCATTCCGGCGCCGTTTGAGTGTCACGTGACCTTGTGGAGCGACGCAGAAATGCGCGGGTCATCTAGTCACGTGATTTGTACCCAAGCGAGCTGGTAGTGATTCGTGGTAATAAACCCGAGACCCAGGAACACGGAAGGGAACGTGTTGTGTTCGTCCCCTTCTGTGTTCCTGACTCTCGGGGTTTATTACCATGAGTGAAGGGGTGCTTTCTCAATAAAATGTACATGGTATTTTAATTAGAATTATAGTTTTAGAATTGCACTAGTAGAAACTTGCTCGCCTTGTCGAGCGAACATTGCTATTTTTGGGATGGGGTGACGCTTTTTCGGCATCAGTGGCATTCCTGAGTGTGATGTTCCTCCTTCATTTTCCCCAGATCAAGGCTGCGGAGATATCGGCCATTATTCCGCCCGATTATTATACACCTGTAGATAAACCCTTTGGCGAACTTTCCTGTAAGGTGAGTAGGGTGCCAGTTACTGGCTCACACAGCATCGTTTTCTTACGTTTTCTATCGTTAGGTATGAGTCAATACTTAAAAAAAACGAGGCAAGGGAAAAGTAAGGAACAAATACAACGAATTCTCAAATCCCTTACTTTTTCCTTGTCTCGTTTTTTTTTTTCGTTTTTTTTTTTGTTTAAGTATAAACGTTTACCAGCTAGCCTCCGCAATAACCGTTATTTCGGGTATAAGTCACCGAAATATTCCTGTCTTGAAAGTTGCATGCCGGGCTAGCTCCTTGAACTGGTAGCCATGCTTAAAGGAGCTGTGCAACAATTTCAAAGCTTTGCTTAAATAATTTAGGAGTTGGTGTCTCGATCGTTGTGAAGTAAAGTACAAAAAACCGCTTTTGCCTGCATGTCCAAGTTTTTATTTTAAAAATTGACAAATATTGAGGTATTTTGGCGCCACTCACCTCCTTCACTTTCTTCCGAGTCACGTGCGCTGAGGCGTCAATGGGGGTCGCTCGCGGTTCCAGTGAAGCAGAGCCGTTTATTGAGAGAGTTTGGCCATACATTGGTTTGAATAGGCGAGCATCTCGGGCCAACCACAGGCCGCGAAACAGCCCCTAGCGGTGGTCGCGTGCTCTAAATTTGGGCCACGACTATACTTCGTTTCACCTTATGTGCGAGCGAAGGCAAAACTGGAAGCGCGAGCACGGAAGCTCCGTGCGTTCAGGCTTTGCTCGAGCGCGCGAGCTGGGGAGAAATGCAAAAAGTGCTGGTCTCGCGCTTCTAGCTTTGGCTTCGCTAGCAGGTAAAGTGAAACGAAGTATAATTTGAGCCGTGCCGAGCGGAACTCCGCGTCTCAAGACGCTCGCGCACCCCACCCTTTGCACTGCTTTCTTTCAGCCAGTCTCAGGACGCTGTTCTAGCAGTGCAGACAAAGGCATGGGCACGAGCGCGTGGCTTTGGAAAGTGCCTCCTATGCACGAGGTCTCGTACAAACAATAGCGTTTCGCTGAGCTAGGCTCACGCGCCTGTGCCTTTGTCTTCACTGTCGACATTTGTGAGATGGAGTAGAGGTCTCCTGATTGGTCGACGCTGTGTCACAAATTTAGTTTACGCTCTAAGCGTGGGGGGAATATTCGGCGCTGGCGGCGGCCTTTGCTCCGCCTATTGTCCAAACTCTCCTAATATACGGCTCTGCAGTGAAGCTCTCTCTCTAGAGCCATCAGCGAGCAGCGAGAACTCATCCGCTCGCGACCGCGTGACCACGTGCTGGCGGGCGCAGCGCGAACAATATGGTGAAAGGAAGAAAGTCTCATCCGGATCCTGTCATACCCTTTCGACCCTGTCCCCCTCGCCCTCCGGATTCTGGCGGCTGTTCGCGGTAGCAGATAGAGCTGACGGTTTTGTGGACCTAGGATAGATGGCGCCACTAAAACTCCGTAAAATAAATGTTTTTTTTTTTTTTTTATGATACCAGGTTTTTGACGGATTTATATTTATGTTGGAACGACAAGATTTATAGGAAAGTTACCTTTTATCGAGCAAGTATTCGCACAACTTGCTATCTTCCTACAAGACCCCCATTAACGTTCCGCGTGGTTTTCATGGCCGCCGCTCGCGGCTGCAGGTCGGGGAATATTCTCACATTTTCCTCGCGATTACGCGGCGGAATCGCAACATTTCGAAGGAAGGGTATGTGTTTTCTGTTCTATGTGAGAAGATGAACAATGTCAAAAGTAGAATACGAAAACTCCTTTCACGTCAAAATCGTTGCACAGCTCTTTTAGTATGAAGCACAGATATCCCGGGGACTTGTACGTAAGCTTTCGTAACTTAATGTAACGCAAAAAAAAAAAACAAATATTGGTTTGAGCGGACCAGCCTTTAGAGTGCTCCAACATTCCCAGTGCCTTCCCCAGGTATAACTTTACATGCCGCTCCTAAAGTAAACGAACGCGATTCATTTCACTTACATTTAAAGCCTGCTCACCAACTTTCTGCGCACACAATCGGACTTAGAACGTCGAAGTAAGAACGGCCTTACGGCAGCCAGTACTAAGTACATTTAGTTGCTTGTCTCCACGGAGCTGGTCACGTGACCTTAGAATTCCTCTTGCGACTATTTCAACCCAAGGGAAAGATTCCCTCAATAACAAACCTACAAGAAACAACCCAGGGCGTGTAAATGGACACAATGACAAGGAGCACTAAGTACCGCACTGTGTTTCTGTGTGCCTTCTACTTGTGCTTATCTCCTTTTCTGCGCTGGTTCACTTAATCTGATCATGCACCAACGTGCCCAATTACACACCTTGCGGAATGCAGGTCGAATATTTTGGGCTATTCGGGAGTGCACATCGCTGAATAACGCTATTCCTCAAATGCCGGCGATATGAATGTTCTCGTCGCTAATTCAGACAGTTTTTTTTTTTGTCGACATAGCCGCGCATGATTTTGGAAACGCTATTTAGTTTGCCAAAATAAAGTGGTTTTACAGCGTGTCTCTTGGTACACTAGTGAATTCGTCCGTGCAAAAAGTATGTATTGCACAAGACAAAAGGAAAGGTTAATGCCACATTTTTCTGCCAAAAACCCTATTTTTGATTATTAATAACGTATTGGTATTGCTGTTTAATATAGTTTTTAATAACTAACTTCTTAATTTGTTAATTTGTAAAACCCTTTAACATACCATCTACTTTGATTTTCTGTGACCCATAAAATCTATAATCTAGTATTAGTAATTAGGTTCGACTTCCCCATTTTTTTTTATCTAAATGCCATTAAAACTGAGAACACAAATACCTATAGCGTCCCTTTGGTATTCGTTGAATTCTTAAAGGGGCGATGCAACAATGTGTGTACTTTGCGCCAATACCGGTTTGAACGTATCCCTGACGTTAATGACCTATGAAACACGCGTTCGTTTTTCACCCCACGCAATAGAAGTCCCAGAAAAAAATTAAAAAAAAACGAGAAGCGTTCGCCCCCTCAACTCGCGGCCAGAACAAGCGGCCATGTGATGTGGAGCCGATTATTAGCCGCCAATGTTGATCATAGCCACGCGCTGGGGTTGGCAAAGCACAGGACACGTGCCGAGTTCCAGACATTGTTATGGCTCGGCTAGTGACGTCATTGCAGCGATTGGACACGGGCCACTACCCGAATGCTTCTCGAGCTAGTAATTATCACGAGCCCAAATCGAGTGCCCACGCAATGCTCGGGTCCAATCTATGAACCGTATTCAAATATCGTCATTGGGGTGTAGATCCCCACATTACGTCATCAAATTTTGCAAATGAGAGATTGAATGAAACTGATCGCTTTTGTCCTTGAACTTACACCGCAAATGAGGAGTTTCTTGGCCAGTGGCGTTGCGTGCAAGTATCCTAGAGTTCCACTAGTGCCAGTAAGCTCGTGTAAAGTGAAAAACATTCCAATCGGATATCGTTGCACCGCTCCTTTAAGGCTCTATCAGTTTGCGTATGCTAAGACCTGTCGCGTTTATTTGACGGATCACGCGTCATGCAACATCTCGTTTAGAACTATGGAAATAACTCCGCTGAGGTGACTGACTTTTATATAGGCAAAAAATATTAATGGGGGTTTGAAAGGCGGCCAACTCCATCTCACGAGATTAAGTAAATATTAACGGTTGGAAACGTCCATTACGCTGTAAAATTTGTTTTTATTTAGAAAACGAATTCACGCGCATTTAGGCACAGCTTCATTCAGAAACCTAAAAGAACCAATTTTTACCTGCGTATAAAAATAACAACATACAGGTGTGACCATAAGGACTAACACATTTAGCACGCTTTGTGAAATTCGAATTCCAAACGTACATATTTGAAAGTGGGCACGCGGACAGTAATTTATGTCTATATATTTTTAGTGCTCAAGTCAGAGGTGGTAAAATAATAAAAATAGAAAAAAAACGACGGCCTGTGCATTTCCTATGAACTATACCGGATGTTTGTCGTCTGCACACTGGTTTGTGAGCTTGCTCCCAGGTAGTCATACTTCATATATTTGGTTAAGTATATTAATTATCACGATTATCTTGCTCACCACCAGCATCCGCTATGTAGAGGACTTGCGAAGATATCAGGACGCCGAGCTCTTATTGGCTGATTGAAAAAAGTCGTGGGTAGACCCATCGCCTCCTATATACTGACAAAGCCTGGCAGATTGCCACGAGAAGAGCTCACCGAAATCGAAAATGTGGAGCGGCAGACAACGAATGAGAGATGAGCCACGTGACTGGCGCTCCGCTGTGGGGAGACGCCGAAACACACTTCTTCCGAGCGAACAAGTGTGTTTCGGGTCCTCGCCGCTGCAAAAGTTGTGCGGTGACGTCCAGGTTCCCCGATAAATGGCTCTTTGATGCTACCAGATCCTCGCGCTCCAAATCTGTGACTGGGCATTCTATGGCTCTGTGTCAAACTGCCAGGCTTTGTGAGTATAGAGGAGGCTATGGTAGACCTTAAGGCATCTATAGTCGGTGTCAGGTCAAGAACAAAGTGGAAGCTCCTCCCACCCCTTTTCACTTTAGCAGAGCGAACGCTAGACAGAAGATGACCTCCTCTCCAACGTTCGCTCTGCCAAAATGGAAAGAGTTGGAAGAGCGTCCACATGGTGTTTGACCTGTCACCGACTATAGCATTGATGTCTACCCACTATCCTTTCAATTAAAGCCAATCAGATCTCGGCGTCCTTCTGACGTCCCCGCAACCCCTGCGCAAGATGCAGACGATTTGCTCTCCGCATTGGTTTTTAGCGTTTTTACGTTTAGCAAGACACCCGGGAGCGAGCTTGTAAACCAGGGGCCCTATGTTGCGCTTTTTGGACTCCCACGGCGACTAGGGAGAAGGAAGTGACGTCAACAACGCAGCAAACGCAGATTGGATGTTGATTGGTGAGAGTCGCTGATGACGAATTTCCGCAGAAGAAAACAAAGAAAAAGTGAGCTTTGTTTTCTTCTGCGGATATTCGTCATCACTGACTCTCACCAATCATCATCCAATCTGCGTTTGCTGCGTTGTTGACGTCACTTCCTTCTCCCTAGTCGCCGTGGGAGTCCAAAAAGCGCAACATAGTGCCCCACTGTACAGACGGCAAACAGGCTGGTATAGACCTTTCCATCGCTGATCACCCGAGCGAAAAATGCCGAGTCTCTGAGCTAGGGACGCATGCGCAGCTTCTGATATACCGCATGCTCAGAGTTTCTTCCACAGCCCAGCAGACAACGTTACAAAAACACTCAGTTGGGAAACTCAACCTTGAAACTTGGACTGCTGGCGTCCACAGAAACCAAACTAAATACGATAAAAGCACCACCCTTTAGCGACGAGTTAAAACATGAAAGTTGCTTTACTATATAACTACCAGACTACCGAAACCCCCAGTTGCAGATTGGAAAGAAATTGACGCTCACGAGAAAACAACGAAAAAGAAGATTGGAACGACACGAGCGGAACGTGGCGAACGACAGACAGAAGCCGATCGAGACACATCTGTGTAATGATGTATATTCAATTGATATATTAGTGTAAATACAGTTTGTGTTTTGTTTTTACGTTAATTGTCTGATGTAGATACGACGCCCACACGACCTCTTCGATTTTGAAACATTATGGTGCCGAAACCCGGGATCGAGAACGATTAAGGTGAGCGGATTTTTACACCTTTGTGGAACACCTGCCTGGAACGCTGTTTCTGAGAGCTGTGCGGGAGAACGTCAAACATGGAACGTCTCAAGGCAAAACGTGTGGTGAAGAAGTCTCAAAACACAAATATTATCCACAAGGTGACAGTGGGGATGAAGATAGCGGACCAAGCATCGCTGACTGCCTGACTAGATTGGCTGAAGGCCAATAACAGGACGCTTTTCAACAGTTGAACGTGGAAATAGAAAATCATGTATTGGAACGAGACCTCATTGCAGAATACACTACGGTCACGGAGTACGACGACAAGGCCATCCGAATGATGGCGCTCTTGGATTGCAAGGCAGACTCACTGAGACATAAGGAACAACAGGCACAGGCCACCCAGATGACCACATGTGCGACAACATCTGCAACTGCCACTACAGACCTAGGAAGAACTCGCACCAACATGACTAGCGGCGTGAAGCTTCCCAAGTTACGACTTCAAACTTTCAATGGCGAGGTCATCGCGTGGCAGAGCCCCTGGGAGCAGTTCGGTCGTGCTATCCACGGAAATGATAGCATTCCGCGATCGGACAAGTTTTAGTACCTGCTCACCCATGTCACCGGACCAGTGGCGGCGGTCATCGCTGGCCTCCAGGAAACTGAGGCCTGCTAAGACGATGCCATTAAAATTCTGACAACGCGCTTTGGTGATAAACGAAGGATTGAGCGAAGATATCTGGCGAAGCTCCGAGCACTGCCTTCTGTGGCTTCCGCGAAAGACACGAAAGGCCTCCGAAGAATGTACGAACGCGTTCAGACGAACATCCGCGGTCTGAAGGGGCTCGGCGTGGGATCGGCAATGTACTGCACGATGATGTCCGATATCCTCCTCAAGGCCTTGCCGAGCGACGTGGTCGTAAATTATCACTGGCAGCAGGCAAGCAGCACTGCCTACAGGTCGTCGGGAGAAACGCAAAACAGTTCGACTTCACTGACTTCACCAGCGGTGCCGGACACCGGACACTGTCGACGGACCACTTTCTACCCGGAGCGCTTCAAGGCCGCCCTCTTTCGCCTATGCCGAAGATAGCTCGCCGATATTCTAAGCTTCCTGCGGATTGAGGTTGAGAGTAGGGCGAGAGCCGGAGTAGTAGAAGAACGGCAAGAGACGCAGAAGAAAAGGCCTGAAAGACCCAGAATGCCAGCAGCGTCTGTGGTACACGCAAATATCACAGGCCCCTGCTTATTTTGCCGGTCGACAATGCACGCAACAGAAGTATGTACTGGCGACCTCACGTTATAAGCGAAGAAAAGGAGGCTGGCGGAAGAAAACCGCTGCTTCAGATCGAGGGAGTGTCGGCGGAAGCTGACATGCGCGTCGTGCTCCGGTCGACATGCCACATCTATGTGCGACCCGAACTGGAAACCTAAATTGAAGAAATCGGATAGAGGTGCCCCCGCGACAAGCGTCCAGAACGCCATCTCCGACAGTGCTGACGTCCCATTGGATTCCGAAGTGCTTCTTCAAACGTTCCATGCCTGGGCTGAGGAAGGCAACCAAAGCCTTTACGTGCGTATTTACAATGTATCGCAAAGACAACACAGGAAGGAGACAGGAATAGGAAAGAACGCTACTCACAACTAGGTACTTACTGTATGTATCCAATGGTATTGCCAATTAGATGCATATTTACTGTATGCATCTAGTTGACAATACCAACTAGCCCAACAGCTCATTTTTATACCTTTACGTGCGACTCATTATCGATGGAGGTAGCCAACGGACGTTTATTTGTGAGGACCTTTCTCGTAAACTCGGCCTCAAGGTGCTGGGAGATATTAGCATCCGGCTAAATACGTTCGGCCACTCCACGTCATGACCGCAACGTCGGCGACTAGTACAAATACGGTTGCACAGCCAATACGGTCAAGAAGAGTGCATTATCGAGGCCGTCGAGGTCCCCATCATCTGTAAGGACACTGTGCAGGTACCCTGTTGAACACGAATTAGTTCGCCGTATGATGAAAAACGGTCGTCGTTTTGCGGACATGCTTCTCTCCCCCCTGGCCACTGCTGAAGAGGGCATTTTCCTTCTGGTCGGTTCAGACCAGCTGTGGCGAGTGAAAAGTGACCAAGTGCTGCATTGCAAGGAAAATCAGAAGCTGGTAGCTATAAGCAACATTTTTGGCTGGACCTTTCAAGGCCCAGTGTCAAACCACAGCTTTCTCAAAGGCAGCGCCAGCAGCATGGTATGCGTGCTAAGAACGGAATGTTTTACGAGCGAGGACGTCGGAGACATCCTGCGGCGTTTTGGGGAGCTGGAGAGCATCACCATTTCGTAATAGCCCTCCAACAAGATGGAAGAACAGAGCGAACTGCTGAACGAGTTCAACCGAGGAATACGGAAGGTGAATGGACGGTGCGAAGTGGGTGTACCGTTTAGGGTCGGCGCGAGAGAACTGAAGGATAACCACACGCTGGCATTGAAACGTCTTCAGAGATTGCAGAAGGGATTGTCACGCGGCGAGTCCTTCGCAAAAGATTACGACAACGTCATATGCAGCTACATCACCTCAGGACACGCAGAAAAGGTTTCAATGAGCCCATTTCGCGCCGAGTCGACAAACCCACGTATTCATTATATGCCCCACCAGCCCGTAATTCGGAATGAATCCGAGACCACCAAGCTGAGAGTCGTCTTCGACGCTTCTTCTCATCTCCCAGGAGTTGCCTCACTTAACGAACACCTGGAAAAGGGGCCGAAATTGAACGCTGAGCTGGTCGGAATCTCGGTGCGCTTCCGTCTACACCAAATTGCCCTAACATCGGACATAAAAAAGGCGCTTTTGCAGGTCAGCGTTCGACCTGAAGATCGAGACGTCCTACGCTTCCTGTGGTTTCAAAGAGATTCGTCGTCAGCAAGCTCAGAGTCAACCGTTGAAGAGTGGGACGAAGAGAGTGCCCTTTGGGACATCGGCCAGCCCCTTTCTACAAACCGCCATTCTTACACACCATCTGAGCAACGTCAATGGAGAATTGAGATCGACTGCGGAACTGCTTCAACGGGGATTCTACATCGACGACCTCCTGATCGGAGCCCCCACTATCAAAGAAGCGGCGCGAATACAGGAACAAGCCAACCAGATTTTAGGAGATGCAGGAATGAGACTCCGACAGGGATCTACCAACGCGACAGAACTGCATAGATCGTTTGATAAAGCTGCATCAACGTCCGCACTCTCTCAGCCGAGAGCTGTACTTGGACTGCTTTGGCGATGTGACGCTGACACGCTCGCCATTCCAGTGGAGAGGATCCTGAACTTCGTCACGTGCAGCGGGACGACGAAGCGCTATGTGTTCCGTGCATCAGCTAGGGTTTTCGAACCGTTTGGACTCCTTGCTCCGTTCGTCATACGAATCCAGGTTTTGTTTCAGCGGATCTGGGAAGGAGGAATTGGTTGGGACGACGATTTAACGGAGGACCTACCGGTGCAATGACGACGATGGTGAGCAGAACTTCCACCATTAGATGAGGTAGTGATTCCTCGCTGCATCATGAAGACGCCAAGAGAAGTCATATGTTCTTTCCAACTACACATCTTCTGCGACGCAAGTCCGGTGGCCTATGGCACGTGTGCCTACCTGAGAGCTGAAGGAGAAGATGGGAGGATAGAGGTGAGCTTGATATTTTCGAAATCACGTGTGGCGCCCATAAACCGGCTAACACTCCTTCGACTAGAACGAATGGCTGCAGTGATTGGCAGACGGATGGGCCAGTATCTTGGAGAGATCATGAACATTTAAAAGACATTCTACTGGACAGATAGCGCTCTCACACTTCATAAAATCTGCTCGTCAACAACTCACTGGAAGCCATTTGTGGCAAATCGAATGGTAGAGCTCCAATCTGGAGCGTCAACTTCTACATGAAAGAATTGCCCCGGACAAGAAAATCTGGCAGATTTGATGACGCGGAGAATATCTGCGGAAACTCTAAAACGTGTGCAACTGTGATGGAAGGGTCAAAAGTGGCTTGGTAAAACCGAAGACGCTTATGGCCGAACCTCGTCATGTGCGACGACGTTCCAGTAGCAGTTATTGCAGAGGATGGAAAGCTGGAACATCACGTATTGCAGACTGCAACGGAGGGGATTGTCCCTCTATTGGAACTTGAACAGAACGGGGCGCTGGAGCGGATCCTCAGGATTACTGTATGGATTATGCGGTTTGCAAATAACTGTCGAACGCGGTGAAGCCGATGTGGGCCTGAGGGCCCGCTAGCGTCCGAAGAACTTAAACGAGCCGAGACCTGGTGGATCGCACGAACGCAACAGGAAGGTTTTACACAAGAATTGAACAATCTAATGGCAGATAAGAATCTGGAAAGGCGATCCAGCATAGACTCGCTCGCCCCCTTCATTGACCCCAATCGGTTGTTGTGGGTGTGGGGACGACTGCAACAATTAATCGAAACAATTGAGGTAAAGTACCCGCTTTTGCTACGTCCCGATCACCGCTTCACTGAGTTATTGGTAAGAGACTACCATCATCGAACACTGCACGGTGGACTCCAGGACGCCTTAACCCAAGTCCGAGAGCGGTTCTGGATACCGCGAGCAAGACAGCTGGCCAAGAAGGACATCAAGAAGTGCGATGGTTGTCGGTTGGCCCGACTCAAGCCGGCTAACGCTACGACCGCACCTTTGCCGCAGGATCAGATTACCTAAGCGATTTTGAGGTGGTAGGAGTCGACTTTGCGGGTCCACTGATGGTAAAGACTGCAGCATCAGATGAGAAGTCGTACATTGCGCTTTTATATGTGCGGTGACGAGAGCCATACACCTAGAGCTTGTTTCCAACCTATCGACAGAAGCGTTCATCATGGCCTTCCAGCGCTTTACTGCTCGACGGGGCTTACCCAGCGTCGTTTACTCAGACAATGTCCTCACCTTCAAGAGAGCATCTAGGGACTCATGCGGCGTATGGGTCGTGCTCACAAACCGACGCTCTCTGGACCACTGCTCACAGCATCGGATAAAGTGGAATTTTATCGCCGAAAGACAGGGCCGGATAAAAAATATAGGGGCCCTTGGCTAATAAGTACTTTGGGCCCCCCCCCCCCCCCTCCGTCAATATATCATGATTCCAAGGAAAGCGAGAAACACATCAAACGTTTGCTTGTATGCACCAACGGCTACATTTACTTCGAACGTCCATTTTATACGTATTTTGTTTTCCGGGAATGTAGAGACCCGTAATTCCGTAAGTAGGCACGACTGTAATAAAAAAATTGTGTATTGAAATCTAGGGGTGTGCGAATATTCGAAATTTCGAATACGAATCAAATATTTTCTCTATTCGAAACGTATTCGATTCGAAAATTGCATATTCGAAAGTTCCCGAATATTCGGGAAAAACGGTGAAGATTCGCACAAACTGCGAATATTCGAGCAAGTAACGAATAATCGGCCTGCCACGCATTCCCCTATGACTATGTTTATTCTCTAAAAAACTTTAAAAAAAACCAACTAGCCCACCAGATAATTCTTATGTTTATTCATTGAGAAAGGCGTGTCATGCGTGCGTTATCGGTCTGATCCGCTTCTATCTGTCCATTGCAGCAAGACCGGAACAGTTTCGGTTTCTTTTTCACCAAGCCCTTTGCTGTGGGGCACTTTTATAGCAATATGTGATTTAATGGCGCGTTCTATAAATTGATACAATAAAATAAACCTCTAGAGTGAAATATAAATATAAAATAAATCTGGAGAGTGTTATCTAATATAAATGTTTGAAAAAAAAAATCTAGGTGCGAGGAGAACATTGCATCGCCACTGACCACAGCTCCTGCCACTCCCGCGCAGTCAAAACTAGGGATGTCGCGAACCTGCCCAGGTTCGAGTTCGACCAAGTGCGACTTTTTCGAACCTTCAATGTGATGTTGGACCAACGAGGTAGAGGGGCTTAGAGCGATAAACCGGGGTTCCGGTCTGCTCTCGAAAGTGACCCCCATAAGGCCGCCGCCATTGTACGCAAATTTGACCCCTCGTCAAGTCACCAAACCAAATACGTGACGTCACAGGAAAGATGGCAGTGCCCATGCAGCGGCTGGCCCCTGCTGGGCCGGAGCATTGGCCGGAGCTTGTCGGATGCTTTGTTCGTTGTCGTTCGTCTCGGCGAGTTGATTTCAGACGCGGAAGCCGTCATATGAGGCCGGTCGAAAGCGACTTCAGAGTTCAGCGTGGTGTCTGACATCGGTATATCGTGAAAATACGAAGGAACGGTGTGCATTTCGCTGGTGACCGACGGGAATATTGCCACGAAAGAGACAATCGGCCCTACGTTACTCGGACCTCGGATTGATTCGGATACCGCTAGGATAAATTTTAAGGCGACGTTTCTGTGCTCTCGTTGACCATCGGAATCTTCGAGGTCTGCAGTGAAGCGTGTGCAATATATTTGGATACACAGTTTAGTGACGGAAATTGCGTGAGTCGTGCTTGGCAGTGTGCAATCGTGGTGCCGCTTCGTTCAAATAACTGAAGGCTCACTTTGGTTGTGCGGTGCACCGGAGAGCTGCCTTGAAGCTTGTAGTTCCCGTGCCGTGCTAAATGATACTGTGCTGCTTCCCAAATTGTTCCGGCGTAAACGTGCACTTTCACGGAGCACAGGTGCGCGGTGCACCGAAGAGCTGCCTTCAAGCTGTTAGTTCCTGTGCCGTGGTCTAGGCGGTGCTGTGCTGCTTCCTAAATTCTTCTGGCGTAGACGTGCACTTTCACGGAGCACAGGTGTTGCAGTTGGTATTGATTCCGCTGGCCTGTCACACATTTCGTCGATACAAAAGTTTTATCAACACTCGTTACGCGAATTGCAAGCTGTATGGGCATTTCATCGCGCGTGTAACCTACCCAGTCCATCCGTTCACGCCGCTTTGCGACGACAGTCTGCAGCGGCTCGTTACCAAAAAAAGTGGTCCCACATTCATTTCAGTTCAGCTCGTCCACAGCAGTCGCCAAACCCCGAAGGAGACGATTTATTCGGACAGAATGCCACTAAAGCAGTACGTGCAGTTTCTTTGGTGGTCAGGATAGACTCTTTTCTGTCTGTTTTGTTATATTGTCACGGATGCTTGCTCCAGTCCAATTTTCTATCAATATTTACTATTCCGGAAATTTCCAGGCCATGCTCAGCTGTCATCGTATGTTCTGGTGGAGGTGCTGCGCACTTTACCCATAGCCCTTCACTCTGTGTCGACCCTGGCGGCTCCACAGCCGAGTTGCCCGATAACAAGACACGGGTGGCGGATTATCCCGCGTCTTAAACCCCCGGTGAGCCGAGAACCAAGTCCTATCCCAAGCCCGGCAGAAAAACCGCAAGACGAGCGAGTACCACAAGGAAGAACCTCGGAAATACACCACGAAGAACCTGAAATCCGAGCCAGTCGCTGCTATACCAGAAAGAACCACCGGAATTCGGTCTTTTGCCAGAAAAACCGAAGCTGACTAAGTCAACAATGACAAACCTGTAGCAGCAAACCGCGTCCGCTCCCACCATCGTTTGCATGCCCGTCGCACCTTGCACTCTGATGCCCTTTCACGCAAGGTGTATGAAGATGTCGAGAACTGGATTGAAATTTATGACGTTGTCGCCCGCCACAGTGGGTAGATGGACAACCAGCTCGCAGAACCTATACTTCTCATGGAAGAAACTGCCAGGCACTGGTTTCAGAACCACGAATCCTCCTTAACGTCGTGAAAAGTTTGCAAGATCGAGCTGAAGTGCACGTTCATCAGCCAACATTGGTGAGAGAGAGCCGAATTCCTGATTCTGTCCAGGACACGGCCTCAACGAGAGCATCACCGCCTTTGTGGAGGATGTTTTGCGCCTGATCGAGCACCCACGCCAACCCGGATGCTGCTGAAGACAAGAAGCTAAGAATCCCATGCCCCTCATGTGAGGGACAACACCTTCGGAAGCTTTGTCCGCAACTCCACGACAACAGTCGAAGGGTTTATATCACCGAGGCTTCCAACATTGAATGGACGCTGCAGGCCCGAGCCTGTCAATATCAACAACTCCCCAGCGTCTCGATACTCCAGTCGTCCAGCTGCAACTTCGACGCCAGCCTCCAGGCATCCGCGACATCATCCACAACGTTTTCCGGGAGGAGATCAGAAAGCTACTTCCTGCCATCAGTTGCCCGGCTTTTATTTTGATTGCCGAGATAGTTTCAGAACAAGTTGGATAGGCAATTCAACTGGAGACTTCTTCGAGCGAAGCGGCATCTGACGAACCGAGGGCGACTTATGCCACAAAGTCACCACGACCGCCACCGGCTACCCGTTACTATTCAATGTCAATTCAACGAGACACCCCAACGCCGAAACATTCATATATGGCCGAGCTTGCTGCATTGATGCAGAAAACTACCAGAAAATTTTGCGGATTAGAAGCCAGCCCTGCAGCTTTTGTGCATCAGATGCCAGTGGCCGCACATGACGTATGATTACAAGACCGCATCAATCAGTCGAAGTTGCCACTTGACCAAACTGAACACCGACGTGCCAGGAGCGTCATCCGAGAACAAAGACCACAGGTACTACGACTGAACACCTGACACAAGACTGTTGCAGAAAGAACTCGTTATGGAACCATTTGCAAAGAACCAATAATTCTGTAATCAAGTGGAAATAAACATATTTGATACACTAACCAAACAAACATATTTCCGCTCGCCTTTACGCCATCAGTCTATACACAAAGAATTGTGTTTACCGTGCGTGCTGGACCTTTTGAGGACACTCGCATCTCTGACCCCTCAATATTAATTAATGGGACATACCAGACTGGCAGACTGGTTGCATTGGGCTGCACTCGTTCCACGTCTCCTGAACAGGTGGCACATCCGAAAACCAACTCCAATGATGTGAAAATGTTATTTATTAATTTATTCCCTCCAGAGGCCTTTGTAGGCATTCCAGAGAGGATACTTAAAACTACACACATGATAACATTAAAGCACACTGCTGTAACTTGTTAATTGCAAAAACAAACACACCTCTGAGCATCTAGGTTAATAGTATGTGTTGATGCATTGCTTTATAGCAGGACACTTCCTATACGTATGACAAAATAGACCCTTTGCAAAACCCCATCAAGAAACATGACTGTCGCCATTTTGTTTCGGCGTAAAGCACACGAATGGGCCCCAGTTCACGTCGAACGCTAATGCAGCATTCGAGTCCAATAGGCGCTCAGCCGAGTTCACAATGATGGCGGACATAACACTCTTGTTGAACAAATGCCCAAAGTATGAAGGCCTTGGGCAATTAGAGTAGTAGCTACTGTAATTCGTTCCATCACAATTTGGGAAACGGCAAAGGCTACAGTCTCGGTGAGTCAATATGCACGTTAGAGAGAGGCACATGACAACATATCATTAGAGTGCTCTTCTGCACAGATTTGTCACACACCTTCACTCCGTCTCTGATTGTCTCGAGGGGGCTGTGGCGGTCGCCCTTTTCTAAGTTACGGTGACACGAAGTGTAGGCAGCCCACACTTTCAAAAAAAGTCTATTGAAGAGACCAAACGAAATGGTAGTCAACATTTTTCAGCAAGACTGCTCTTCGGACAAGGGATGAACACAAATATGAATAATCTTGTCCAGGTAATTAGAAAAAGTAAATAATTGACCGTCTAATACAATGCACTCTTGATGGAAAAAAAGTATAGCTGCAATAAATCCTACGAAAGAAAGAAATGTGCAGTTAATCTATGCTTACACCAAAACGGTCGTTCTTATAGCAAGTCGAATAGCTTTGAAGCAGGTGCCTGCAACGATTTATTCATCCCCACACTCAATAAAACGTCATCCTCGCAGCTGAAAATAAGTGTGCACTTCGCACTCACAAAAAAAGGAAGAAAAGCGATCGAATGTAGAGTCGTCGATTAGCACAAAAGGTTTAAGATCGCAGGAGCTTCCACGCCAATATTTTCTATGGTTATTCTGTGACGCAGGGCTGAAACAACTTCCCCTAGGCCCTAACGCGACGTATGCCTTTCGCTTCGACTCTCAGACGTTCAAACGAAGCTAGAAAAATGGGAATATTTTATGCTAGAAGTTATATCGTAAAATTGTTGATAAGTACAAAACGTAAAGATCGCAGGAGCTTCCTCGCTAAAAGTTGACTGTGATTATGCAGTTACCTAGGGTTGAAACAATTTCCCCTAAACCCTAACGCGACGCATACATTTCGCGTCGATTCTCAGACATTCCAACGTTCAAACAAAGCTAAGAGAATGCGAAAACTTCATGCTGAAAGCACTTGAAGTTTTATCGATCCTCGAACACATCCGGGAATCCGAGCACCGGTACGGCGATACGGCTGATGCTGTCTCACGGGTGTTAATATCCAGATGATCAAGAGCGATCTTGCGCAAAAAGGGTATAAAGTCTCATTCCTTCATGTTTTCACATTATACCTGCGTCAGCGAGCACGAAAAAGCCCGAAGTTGTCGGAAAGCAGCTGCACATCACGGCTACCGCGCACCGAACAAACTCGCATCCGCCAGCTCTGGGCGTCGTCCTTGGAAGAGAGCAAGCGAGCCCCCAGCTGCTCCTCTCAGAAGAGGACTTCCTCATCCAAGACGTCTTCAGCTTCGGGGGGAAGCACACCAGCTGACTCCCAGTGTCAGAATGGGCAGGCAGTGCCTGTCTGTGGTTCGAGGACTTCTTCTGGTGAGGAGCGGCACTCGCGCCCAAACTCGCTGGAGAGGTCCTCCTCATTCAAAGGGCAGCACCGGGCTGCCCCTTCAGGACCTCAGGGGCAGGAAAAGGGGGACTCGGGCGATATCACGCCCAGTATCTCCCCTGCCTCTTCAGTGGGGGGCGGTTGTGGACGGGGTTTTCCACCCCGTGCTGCGGACCTACCCAAACCTCCAGGAAAAGTCTGGTCTGAGGAGGTAAAGGCGATGGACGAGGCTACTGATCCGCTTACTCCTGCGTCTGACCATGAAGACATGAAGTGGCCAACCCAAAATCGGAAATCTAAAGTGAAGGAACCTGTGACTGCTCCTAAATAAATTAGATCACTTTACCTCTTTAATCGTGAGCATTAATTTCTTTTTCCTCTCTTCCTTTTTATTAATTTATTCCTGCACTTTTTTACCTAAATGAGAAACTTGCATTTTATGCAATGGAACTGTCGAGGTCTCTTACCCAACATCGATGATGTTAATTATTTTATGGATGAGCATCAGCCTATTGCCTTCTCTTTACAAGAAACTCATCTTCAAACACATCATACACAGATTTTGCAACGTCATCAAGTGTTTCGCAAAGATCGTCTTAATTCCAGTTCTGATGGCGTAGCAGTGGTAGTGCAGAGTGGGGTTGCCTGCTCGGAGGTTCGTCTTTGCACACCGCTTGAGGCTGTAGCGGTACGCCTTCTTTTAGACCGCCTCATAACAATTGTGTCCATTTATTTGCCACCAAACGTTCCATTGCAACTTCACAAAATCCAGGGGCTTGTAGGGCAACCTCCTCAACCCTTTTGAATTTTAGGTGATTTTAATGCCCATCACCCCATGTGGGGCAGTACTCGCCTCGACTCTCGAGGCCGAGTAATTGAGCGGTTTTTATTATCATCTAACTTGTGTATTTTTAATGGGAGTGTGTCACGAATTCCAGTTTTCCCTGTTTATTTTTTCTTTAACTTTCCGCCGATAGATCTGTTTATCGTCTGTGTAGCGGCGTCCGAACGTCGCCGTGTTCGGGGCGCGCCTTTCTTCCCTTTCGGGTTGGAGATCAGTGGCGTCTGCGGGAGAGAGGGGGAGTTGCCTGTTGGACCGGGCGCTCAAGGTCGCTTGGCCGGCGGGTTCGTCGGGAGCTCTGGGAACAATTATTGTTTTCCCGAATCGTCAGGGATGACTGTCGGGGAAAAAAGGGGCGTGGGGAGCCGAGGAAGGCGCAGACATGCGCGGATGGGCGAGGTCAACCTGAAAGAATGTTGTTGTTTCACCTTGACGCTTTGTTTCCCACGTCGCGGCGAGCGGTGGCTCCCACGCGGTCGTACAGGGTCGTTCCAAGGCCGATGTCTCTGAAAATGTGCTTGTGTTGTTTTTCTTTTTGGGCAAAACTGAGAGCTCTTTTTGGCTCTAAGAAGCTCCTTTCTGATTCGCCAACTTATGTTCCAAAAAATGATCATGTTTTGCATATATAGAGGGGGTTTCGGCGGGAGTTGGGGTATTTCGTGGTAGTAGGGATACCAATTTTTGGGTAGAAGTTGGAGACCCCCGGAGCTGGCCGGGGGTCTCCAACCGTTTTGCTTTCCCGCGTCGGGATTTTCCGTAATTGGGAACGTTTGGCCGAGGCCTTAGTTAGCCTCCGGGAGTTGTTTTAGCCTACGGGCGCGTGTGTTCTTGCACTAAGGTGCGTGTTTTTTCCTGTGGGTCTGAGTGTGGCACTCCGGTGCGAGTCTGTGCGTGGTGCGGTGTTTCGTGTGGATCATCTCTTTGATCACCAGACCATTCTTCATCGTCCGGGAACCCAGATCGACCTGCAGCGTCTGGACTTGGATTCCGCTCAGATAAGACTTTTACGTTGTGTTTGCTTTTATCCAACGCTTTCGAGTTCCTGATCTTTAGTTTTGTTTTATTTCATTTCATTTCTTTGTCTTTAAAATCGTGTGGTATTGCTAACCGGGAAGTGTTAACCGGGAAGTGCCTATGCCCCGAGATTTTTGCTAGACTGCTGTGTTCGTTATTTCTTTTTATCACTCCTTCGTGGCCGTGCCGGCCGAATGCTGCGTGTTTTGGAATATTAAATTTCTTTTGTTTCATATCTCTACGTGTCGTCGCCTCTTCTCCGGCTTCTACACCAGGCGTGGACCTATCGCTTGTCACCGGTCCAACCTTAATCCTCTGTTCTTTTAAAGGGCAACTCCACTCCATTTTTGCAATTTTTGGGTTATGATCTGCTTAGTCGAAGTCGGCGACCCTGAATCACGAGATATAATTTGTTTTTTGGTAGTGTGTATAGTTTTGTAGATATCGCGAATCCAAGTCTTGTTCCGGTGGCACGGCGAAACCGAAACTACCGGCTGAAGCAGCTTGGTAACACTGATATTAGTGGCGAGTCGTCGGCATGACCTAGTTCTCGTCCCGCGTTTTGAGCCGACGCACCGACAATGTCGGCTCAGTCGCACGTGGAGTTTCAAAACAGAAGGTACGTTGCACATTTTCTTTTTTTACCGCTTCACTTTGTTAATATGCACCCAATGTAGTAAGTTTTAGTGTGTATTTATAAATTTGCCGGTCGAAAAGCGAATCCGACTGCTATAAATATGATGCGGTCAGTGCCGGCGCAGCGTGACTGTATTTGTTTCTTGCTCGCGGACCGAGAAAAAGAAATAATGGGAGATAGATGGACAGATGTATCCACGGTCAACGTAAAGGTACCTTTAACAGAGGTCGCTTTGCTATCGGCGAATCAGCCCGTGCTTTTGGGTCGCGAGCACACGCCACGCGCGGAAGATCGTTACTGGATTGGCCGCAGAGAATAAAGGTCCCTTAGCTGAAGGTACCTTTACGGTCGTGTGAACGAGGTTTAAGTTGCTAAAGCTAAGGTGCCTTTATGTGCACGCTAGTTAGATCATTCGCGACCTGCTGCGTCCGGCCGATCGTGCTGCAGCAGCCGGCGGACGCTATGCGAACAGCGACGGCACCGCATCGTTCTTCAAAGACGCATGTTTCGTGGAAAAACCCGCAAGAGTCAGCAGCCGCAGATCCCGTGTGTAGGTGTCTGACGTAAAGTGGTGGGAGCAGAGCTTCGCGTTGGAGCTCAGAGTCGACGGTCTTCCGAAATCTATCCGGCGAACGGCACCGACCCACACCATGTGCCTTTTCCGGTCTCTTGGGAACTGGTGGAACCGCAGCTCCGGGTTGCGCACCGGATTGTTGGTGCAACCCACAGCACTACAAGTCGTGCTCGACATTGCCCAACGCGAGTCCGGCGAGTCTCTCCGGCTCCACGACACGCGCGTGAGCGAGCAGCACCGCTTCGCTCTCTTCCGCGCTGTCGCGGAAGCAATGCTGGAGTTAAATGAACTGCCTGGACGCTAATATAAACAAGAGAACACAGGATAACGTGGTAAGCACCTCTTGCCGTCAGCAGAATCGCAGAATGCCACGGGAAACGAAGCGTCCGCGGCGTCCGTACGAGAGCGTAGGACTAAACCTACGTCATTGCCCAGTGTTGCTTCACTAGCTCACCCGGTGCCAGCGTTGCTCACCCGCTTTCGGGCCGCCAACCGAGCCTGGAGAACATTTTTAATATTGGTTTCAATCGGTAATGCGGCGTCGGTTTGACGTGATATTTTGGGTATGACCGTATATTGACACCCTAAAGCGATATCAGTCATTTCAATAGGGTCGACTTTTTGAGTGGAATAGACCCTTTCCGAAATTCAGTCTGGCCACTTTGATCACTATCATCATCTGTGGAACGGCATTTGTGCCATACCAATGGCGGCCTTCTAGTGACTGATAAAGGAAGACGTTGAATATGCTCCTAAGCGGATCTTGCGAGGCCTGTACATTCGGGGGGTCAGTACGACGCGACGTAGGAATGGAACACGAGAGCTACGTAAGCGTTTATTTCTAATAACTCAGATTCAGTCAATCTGTGGGCGCCACAGAATCGCCTTTAGTGGGTTGGAGCTTTGTTCTGAATGCAGGTTCTTGGTCACCATCGAACTGAAAGGGATCGAGAAAGAACTCGCACTGAACAATTCCTCGCGTGCCGTTGACTTGCAAGAGTGACGGTGCCGATACAAGTTCATTTCCGCCATTGATATGGCAAAATCTAAACTGCTTTACAAACCACCAGATGGCACTGAATTTCGGAAAGGGTCTATTGCTTTTAGGGGCGAAGCTCCTTATGGTCTAGCCTTGTCCCTCCGTCCGTTCGTCCGGCGTCCGTGCTCACAAAAAAAGAAAAAATGTTTGCGCAGTCGACAGGATTCGAACCTGTGCGGGAAGACCCCAATGGATTTCTTCTCCATCGCCTTAACCACTCGGCCACGACTGCGGGACGAGTAGGGGACTCTGAGATGTGGTAGTAACTCAAGAGCTGGGGATGTCTTGGATGAAACGTTGCATGTAGCCGCTCAACGTCTATACAGGAGAGGGCGCTGCGGTCAAATGCGTATATAATCGCGTTAAACTTTGCATGCATGGCTCTGCATTTCACCGACCATAAAGCAGTAATAATGAAGTCGAAACGCAACCCGGAACTCAGCACTACCTATGAGCAATAAAAAAATCAGCACTATCAGCACTACTTATGAACAATAAAATCAGTATCATAAGCACCACCAGAGCGTCGCCCCAATCAACATCATTCACCACGTGGAGATGCGGTCTTTGTTTTTTTGTTAACCTCGGAGTGGTTTTATTATTATTCTTTTATTTCCTCCCCACTTCGTGATTGAGAGAAGCTAGTTTTTTTTAGCTCAGCTCACAACTCATTTACATCTATCGACCTTTCTATTATTTCACGTTCATTACTTTCATGTTTTTCATGGAAGGTTCTGACTAATCCTTTTGGGAGCGATCACTTCCCTATCGTTTTAGAAAGTGCTGCCTCTCTTCCTACTCTTCTAACGCGAATGCCCCGGTGGAAACTAGACAAGACGGTTGGGTCTATTTTTCAATTGGAGGCACTGATTGATTCTTGTATATTCTCAAACATGAACCCAGATGAAGCAACACTGTATGTCACAGAGGTTATAATAAGCGCTGCCACACGGAGTATTCCTCAAACGTCCGGTCGTCTTCCGAAGAGATGCAAGCCATAGTGGAATGATGATTGTGAAACAACACGAAAGTCCCCGAAATGAAGCCTGGTGCATCTTTCGCAGATACGCAACTTCGAGGAACTTACTTGAGTTTAAGAAAAAAAGAGCTGAAGCTCGCTGGACAAGGCGTCAGGCAAATGGAAGCTCCTGGAGAAAGTAATGACGACCTTGAGTAGTTTTGTACCTGCAAAAGAAGCGTGGGATCGGCTTAGGAAGGTTAGAGGTGACTACTTCCCCTTCTGAATCCCCCTTTTCCCTGCATCATCTTCAACGTCTCTGAAGCATCAAGCTAATGATCTTGGGAAGCATTTTCAAGACGTCTCTAGTTTACGCGACTGCAGTGAAGCTTTTAAAAAGTTCAGTTCGATAGCAGAGAAACAGCCAATCATTCTGTCTGGTGCTCGTGACGCTCCATACAACAGGCCTTTCACACTGTTTAAGCTCAAAGTGGCTCTCAGTGTAAAGAAACAGTCTGCTCCTGGACCAGACAATTTTCATTATGAGATACTTAGGCACCTGTCACCTGATTCTCTAGGCAGTTTTCTGACCTTTTATAACTCCTTGTGGCACTGTTCCGCCTTCCCCGAGATTTGGAAAAGAGCTCATGTAATCGCTCTTCTGAAGCCTGGTAAAGATTCTTCTCTACCAACTAGCTACCGTCCCATTGCGCTCACAAGCTGCTTGGGAAAAACCTACGAAAGATTGATTAATCGACGTATCTTTCATTTCTTGGAGACTGAAAATGTGCTTGACATTAATCAGTGCGGTTTTCGAGCTGGACGTTCCACCCTTGACCACTTGGTCCGCCTTGAGACCTCTGTTCGTGAGGCTTTTGTACACTGCCAGCTTTGTCTCTCTGTGTCCTTTTATCTGAAAAAGACGTATGACACGACGTGGCCCTATAGGATCCTACGGGATCTCTGTGCTTACGGTGTTTGGGGTCGCATGTTGCGATGTATACAAACCTTCTTAATGGGACGTACTTTCCAAGTCCGCCTGGGCTCCACCTTATCGGATGTGTTTTCTCAAGAAAGTGGTGTTCCTCAGGGAGGGGTGCTTAGTGTCACACTTTTTGCTGTTAAAATCAATAGCCTGGCTAAGATGATACTACGACAGTATCTTAATCCCTGTATGTGGATTATGTGCAGATTTCGGTTTCTTCCTGCAACCTGCACAGTTGCGAACGTCGACTGCAAGTGGCAATCGACAGGATGAGCAAGTGGGCAGCCGAAATGGGTTTCGTTTCTCCCCTGATAAAACCATATGTGTTCTTTTTTCGCTGCGTCGAGGGTTAGCGCCGGATCCCACCTTACATCTGAATAATCATGCCATCACTGTAAAGGAGGCACACAAGTTCCTAGGCGTAATATTTGACAAAAAGCTCACATTCGTACCTCACTTGAAAGAACTAAAAAAAAATGCCTACGGTCTTCCAATATTCTTAAGGTGCTGTCGCACACTACTTGGAGGTCTGACAGGCGATGCCTGCTGCGAATTTATAACTCTCTAGTGCGGTCCCGGTTGGATTACGGTGCAGTTGTGTACGCGTCAGCACGACCATCTGCTTTGAACATGTTGGACCCAATCCATCACCTGGGGCTGCGCCTGGCCACGGATGCTTTTCGCACATCGCCCGTACTGAGTCTGCATGCTGAAACGCATCAGATGTCCCTTGAGAAACGCAGACAATATTTTAGTCTCTGTTATGCCTACAAAGTATACAGTGATCCGCACCACTCTTTATTCTCTGCTCTACATACCTCTGCATCATTGCGCCTTTTTGAGAATAAGCCCAGTATTGTCCGGCCCCCGAGCTTTCGGGCTGAAAGCACGGCAAGATCGCTGCACCTTTCTTTCGATAAGGCTATTTTTTTTAAATAGGCTTATAGGGTTGCTTCTTGGGACTTGGTGACAATCTCTTGTTATTGGTCCCTTGCAAAGTTCAGCAAGAATGTGGTTCCTCCTCTTGTTCTCTTGCGGGAGTTCGCAGAGCTAGAGCAGAAATATAGGGGCTATCTCCACTTCGACACTGATGGCTCGAAAACATTTACCTGCGTAAGCTGTGCAGATTATTCTCTCGTTTTCAGTACAGTTAGAGAACTCAACCCTCTAGCGACTATTTTTATTGCTGAATTGTATGGTATCCTTATGGCTGTTGAATATATTCTAGAAAATAACATTAACAACGCAGTTCTGTTTGTTGATTCCCAAAGTGTTCTTTTAGCTGTTTCATCTTTAGCAGACAGCAAGAACACTCTTGTGCAACAGGTTCGTTTTCAGATAAACAAAGCTTTTTATCTAGGACAACTTATAAAGTTCTGCTGGGTGCCCAGTCATGTGAGCATTCCTGGTAACGAGAATGCAGACCACCTGGCACTTTCAGCCAAAACCTACATGAAAACGTATTTTGGCCTGCCACACCAAGACCTCAAGCCGGCCTTAAACAAGTCAATTATTAAGTTATGGCAGCTGGATTGGGACACACAGATTGATAAAAAAACTTCATGTTATTAAACCCAACTTAGGATTATGGGAGAGTGCCTCCCATGATGACCGCCGTTCGGAAGTTCTTTTGTGCCGCTTGAGAATTGGTCATTCCCGATTGACTCGCCTGCACTTCCTCTGTGGTGAAGATGCAAAGCTCTGTGAAAAGTGTGGGAAAATGTTAACTGTCCTTCACATCCTGTGAAATGTAGATTTTTTTATCATCACCGTCGAAGGTATTTTCCTGAACTTTTCAGAAACCACCTTCCATTTCATTCTTATTTTTTGCTTGGCGATAGACCTCTGGTTTCATTTGCTCGCGTTTTAAGTTTCCTACATGCAATTGGCTTTTTACACCTGATATAAATAGATAGGTTTAGACATAACTGCTAGGCTCTTTAAATTAACTTTCTTGGCGCAATATGGCCAAAGTCGCTCTTGCGCTATTCAACCCCAATCATAAATATATGTCATATTTGTATTCAGGCCGCACCGATACCACCAGGACGAACTCCCGTTTTGTGGCCAGAGACGGGGCGACGCTGGTCCAGATTGCGCATCGATTTTGCGGGACCAGCGGATGATTTTAAGCTACTAGTTGTGGTAGATTGACACACAAAGTGGATTGAGACGGTTCCCATGAAAAGTGCCACTGGGTTTACTACGGTTGAGGCGTCTCAAACGGTATTTAGCCCTCCCCCCTCCCCCCCTTCCCCCTTCCCCCCTTCCCCCCTCCCCCCCCTCCCCCCCCCCTTACCCCTCCCCCTCCTGAATCGTTCATCGGAACGACGCTTATATCAATAATCCTGTCCATACAGGGGAACCAGTTTGAGTGCAAAATTCCTGAAGAGGTGAACCATGGACACCAGCTAGAGTCACGGCGGTTACGCATGGTTACGGCGACGGCGATTACGCATGGGAACCGCCTGGAGACACCCTGCACACACACCTATAGTCGGTTACAAGTTAAGAAGGTAGGAGAAGCTCCTCCCACAAGCGTGGTGCGCCGGTTTCAAATCCCTCCGCAATCGAAAGAAGAGTTCACAGGAAACGCTCCTTGTTCCGCTTCAATGGATAGATAATGGCCACAGAGTGGTGCCAACTTGTCTCCGACCCCCACTTTTTAAGAAACCGACCTTTGTATTCATCGGAGAAGGAACCGAGCCCCTGAAAGCAGCCTTTGTATCAATCGGAGGGGGAAGCTAATCCCCGAAAGTCGTCTTTGTTTCCATCGGAAGGGGGAAGACTTAATCTCCCTCTTGTGGCTTCCACAATGCTAAGTCAAAGTCGAGAGATAAAGCAAATATGTACAGAAAGGCACGACCCTCCTCGCGCGTTGGCCGGAACGTCACGGAAACGATGGGACGCTATTGGATGCGGAGGTGGCGGAGGGATATATGATTCCCTTTGGGCATTTGCCGCTACCTTCTTGACTTGTAACCTACTATAGATCAAGTCAACCCCCGGCTTCCCGAAGATCCACTGGAAAACGCACTCAGTCCGCCACGTCTCCCACAGCCGGAGGACCACGCCAGGCCTGCAGCGACCTACTCGAACCAGGAGAGCCCCAGTACGGTTTTCCTCATAGGAGGGAGAAGATTGTTGCAGATCGGCCACGCCGCCACAAGCGTAATGGCGCTTGCCGTCTTATCTGTCTGCCTTCCCTGTCAAGCTCTCCCTCCTTTTTCACTCAGCTGATTTTTATGTAAATCGCAAGCTGCGCAGGAATAAACGTTGTTCGTTACCAGTCACTATCGTCATGGTTCCTGCAGCGTCGTAGCATTTCCATTTATCTGCAAATTAAATGGCATTATGCTTCGTTAAAGGGACACTGACAACCCCCAAATTTTTTTTTTCCTTTTTTGTCAGGCGATTCATTATGGTGTCGGAATACTACCCAGTTAATATTTTGCTACAGAGTCACGTATTTTTTAAATAAAGCCAAAAAACGCAACTGCTCGAAAACGAAACCGAAACTCCCGCACCACACGGGGAAGTGGAGAGGATAGTGAGACTGGCGGAAGTCACGTGGCTACACCCAACCGTGCGTTTTCTTTTGTTTTGTTTTGTTCTCCGCGTGTAGCAGACGAAATGCGTTCGCTCGCCGTGCGATTCCTTTGTATTTATGTTTGTCCCGCTCGCTGTTCTGTACTTCAAGATGAGTTGTTTTGTACATTTAAGTGTTGGCAATTAGTAGTGAGTGCCCGAGTGCCGTAGTGTGGTGAATTCCCGTGATCGGCTCCGAAAAGAATACTACCAAGATGTTGCGTGAAGAATTGCTTCACATGTTCTGCATCTGAAGGTGGCATTGTGCGGCAGAGTGCACAAGTTTCCGAAAGATCAACGGGTCGGGATCAATGGCTGGCTGCAATTCCTATAGAACAGTTACGCGAAGCTCGGAAAGCGGACGCTACCCGATTCATATGCTCCTTGCATTTTGTGGAAAGTGATTACATTGAGTTCGCAGGTGTCAAAAATGAACTCCCATACCATTTAGTTCAGCGACGTATCGTCCACAACAATTGTTGTTGTTTTTTTAGTGATAATTGTTATAAAAAAGAACTGTAAACATCGCAAAATGCTTGACAAAAAAAATGGTGTATCCACAGCAGGGATCGAACCCGTGCTCGGTGCATGTAAATCGGATGTCTTTCCACTGAGCTACCGAAGGAACTGTTCCGAGCGTACTAATGGAGCCGGTAGACTGTATGTCGGTAGTTTGCTGCCAATTTCCCTTCATTACATGTACTCCCGGCTTGAAGTCGGGCAGCACCCCGCAGAGGCCAAATTCGCACCTCGTAAAGAAACCGTACGCGTTCGTATTCAACTCAAAGTACGCACTTCGTGCTTGACGTTTGAGCGAGCGATGTCTTCAGTTCAGCAACGAGAAGGGACGACGGCTCGGCGGCGTCTTCGTGCAATCGGTTTGCTGGTCGGGGGTGTCGTACGGGATGAATATCAGTTCTCTTGATCGGTCCAAAATTTCTCTTTCGAAGGAAGACAGAATTCGCCGGTACCGTGAACGACAGTTCTGAAGTACAGGTCCAACGCCCGTCGTCCGCTGCCATCCGCTAGTCCCACGATACGCGAAATGACGCCATGTTGAGAATTTTCAGTGAACGCACAGAAGGCTTCCGGTTGTCTGTGCTACCTTTTTGTTTCAATCAACGTATTTGCAGCTTTTTGGAAGCCACAAAAAATGGGTTTCATATCTTTTTCCATTTTTAATACTGACTGTGTGCCTTCAATGACCCACGACTTTGATTAAATTTGGTGGTCGCTTCGAAACCTTAGAAAACGACCCATGACCACGGAAAAGAGAGTGAGCGCGACTCAAACTGGCCAGTTCTCGATCGGCGGTTTTCGGGCGGAAAGAAACCGAATTTCGAGCCGCAAATTCCGTTCTGGGTAGCTGGGCTCTCATATGTCACGCACAACTAAAAACCTCGGCGAGCATAAATACCCTGTCAGTGTCCCTTTAAGATATGACAAAATACTTAAAGAGAAACTCTGCTTCATTTTTGATATTTAGAAAACTATGCAGCCCTCTTCAGTATCATATAAGAAGACCACATGTCAAATATTACGATCTAGTTCCGTCTATATATTTAATAAACTATCCAGCAAACTTTCAAATAAGCGAAGTCGCCGAAATCTGCCAACTCTAGCGTACGACCTGGGGCGCAATCATCAGCGCAGTCAATGCCACGCAGTTGGAGCTGCCAACAATGAGTCACTACGTCAGAGGCATGACTACGTCATTCTCACGTTTTGTTTGTTTTTAGTTCTCAGAGCGAAATTGAACGATGACTTCATGAGTTTCTCCTCCCGGTGTTGGCTGAACGGCGTCCACGTGGTCACCATAACGCGGATGCGCTAGTTTGCGCTGCCCTGCGCGCTTATCGGAGCTCAGAGCTGGGAGCAGTCTGTTTCGTTTCGCCGTTGCTCTAGCTTGAGAAGGACGTTTTGCTTACGATACGAGCGCGGGCCGCATCTCCGATACCTAGCTGCAATGAATGTCGAAAGACCCATAGGCTCACGATGTTGTGTCGTTGCCTGCTAGAATTATTAGTTGACCAGCCTGTGAGTTGTCTTTCACAAGTTTCCACACGCTGTTGTAGCGAACTACATTAGCGCCAATTGCGGAGCAGACGACAGTTGCGCTCTGCTCTACATTCGCCCGCCGTCGCATAGAGCATCACGTGACCTTTGATACTGTGACGACCCCCATAGGGGAGGCACAGACGCGCTCTGGTGGGCCCACGCTGAGGTGAGGAGAGATGAGGCGAAAACGATATTTACTGTTTAATAATAATAATAGGTGCTGGTGCTGCCCACAGCTCACCGACCGTCGTGGCGTTCTGAAGGGGTGGTGACCCGGGCTGTCCGTCACTGTGCCGGTGCCTGGGCGAGTTGGCTCCGGGGCTCACAGGGTTCAGGGGCTTGGAGGGACGCTAGTGGGTGGCCTAGCGATTGAGGCGATCTGGGCTTCTCAGGGCTCGGAGGGTTGGGGGACTTGGGGCGCTGACGCCAGCGGGTGGCCGCTGTGTTTTTCTGGTCGGACTCACAGGGTTCTGGGGCCTGGAGCGCTGACGCTAGCGAATGGCCTTGCGGTTGAGGCGATCCGGGCTTCTCAGGGTTCGGGGGCCTGGGGAGCTGACGTCAGCGGGTGGCCTTTCCGTAGTGCTTTTCTGGTGCGTTGTTTCCCGCGCTCTCTCCAGCGCGCTCCCTGGCACTTTTCTCGGCGCGTCTTCCCGCTCGGACTCGCTTCCCCCGACCAGTCCCAACTTGTTCCCCATGTCCGGTTTCTCCGCTCTCCCTCTCCTCTTTCGTCTTTTCCTCTTCCCCCTCTCCCCCGGGCCGTCACCGTTCACGCCATCCGAAGTGGCAGGCCCGCGTCACGTGTCCTGTACCTCCCCCCCTTTTCCGAAGGTCACAAGACCACGTAGTTCGACGTGACGTGGCCATGACTCTGACCACACGAAACCAATGTTGCCTGACGCAACCAAAGTTTCGGTTTCAGTATCTGCTGATGTTTAAATCAAGATTACACAAATAATATTCCACATTTCGCGAATATGAAGACCTAGAGCTGTTTAGTGGTGCTTTGTGAAATGGAATCACATGTAAACTCAAATTTTTCGGAATTGAGCGGAGGTGCCCTTTAAGGGGAGAAAAGAAGAGTTAGTGCGGCATTGAAATGGTCTTTTTTTTTTTCATGAGTGATCTAACCTGGGTGATGCGAAATCGGCTGGGTGGAAATAAATATATTTAAAATGGGAATCAGTGTTCGCAATCCCAATTTCAGGCATGTACGTTTGGAACTCGAACTTTGCAAGACGAGCCAAATGTGTTAATCCTTACGGCCGCACTTTGTACAATATTGCTCTTTGTAAAGCTTACTACCAACGGGTCCTCGTCCACATACAAACCTAGCTAAGGCAAAAAAAAAATGTGTTGTGCATACATGGGTAAATTCCTTCCAAAACGTAATTTAATTACAATTACAATTACTTTGCTTCAAAAGTAGTTTAACTAGATTACTGCTGCGTGAAATGTAATTAATGACAATTACACATTTCGACAAAAACCCTGAGACTGGGACAAGAAGGGACGGACAAACACAAAGTCTCAAACACAGCTGAATTTTATTTGACAACGAAAGGTACTTATATAGGCGTCAAATCCTACACAAATCAAAAGAGACGAAGGAAAGAGAGGGAGAAACCCACACAAAACAAGAGACGAAATAAAGAGAGGGAGAATTAAGGAATCCCGTGCCACAAGCAGTACAAAAAAAAAAACAAGCATTACAATAGAACTGAGAACGTTTTTTTCTTTTTTTGTACTGCTTGTGGCACGGGATTCCTTAATTCTTCCTCTCTTTATTTCGTCTCTTGTTTTGTGTGGGTTTCTCCCTCTCTTTCCTTCGTCTCTTTTGATTTGTGTAGGATTTGACGCCTATATAAGTACCTTTCGTTGTCAAATAAAATTCAGCTGTGTTTGAGACTTTGTGTTTGTCCGTCCCTTCTTTACTGAAAAAATTATATGAACCAATATAAGAACTGATATGAAATATCCAAAAACTGATATGCGACATATGAAACTGATATGAAATATCAAAAAACTAATATACAATATATGAAACTGATATGAGATACCCAAAAACTGATATGCGACATATAAGAACTGATATGCAACATTTGACAACTGATATGAATATGTCCAATAAACATATCAGAAATAAATTCATATATTGTTTTTCGTATACGACGTGCCGCGCGGGAAAACAAACACGTGGCTTGGAACCGCAGAGGAGCGGCTTTATTTACTGGCTTTCAAATACCTACGGCATGAGCGTTTACTTTTTATTAAGAGATTCATACCCTGAGCCGTTCAAAATACTCTCAGAGGTCTGACATTACTGAAAAAAACGCAACATGTTGAGAATATTATTTATTTATTGCTTAGGTGGTCACCGAAAAACTCCGTACTTACAAAACGACCTGTATAAAAGGCGGAAACGCAGAGCTCAGAAGTAGTTATTGGGTGTGCTGTTGTATTCATGTTTGCTGTACCGCGTATGTGTATGCGCTAAATCTATATGTTCAGCTGATGTTAGTGGTATGCGTAATGTATCTACATGGTGGCGTGTGTAAATAAAAATATTTTTGTAGCACATGAATTGGGCGGTACCTAGCGCCACCTAGCCTAGTGTAACTGATATGCAGCGTATGAAACTGATATGAAATAATAAGTTCTGATATGAAAAAATTGTCCAATAAACATATCAGAAAAAAATTCATATAATTTTTTTCAGTAGGGTTCTTGTCCCAGTCTCAGGTTTTTGTCGAAATGTCTAACCTCCACCAGCTCGTTTGCGCCCTTACCTTTTGTTCTCTAATAACAATTACAAATTACTTTTAAAAAGTAATGCGATTCCTTTCCAATTACTTATTTCTGAAAGCGACCCGACTTGGTCCATATAAATTTAAACGACTTGTATAGAATGCAATGTATTTTTTCATTCCTTACTCCAATGTTCACGTATTGTACTTTCTTTTTATGAATTTTGTTAAATTCATGATAGAACTTGACAGTAAGGGGCAATAAAGTACTATGTTATTATATTTTTAATAAATAATAATAAATAAGTTCATATGCTGGAAGACCACAACTTGCTAAAGAAAAAATTGGGTTGAAAGACTTTTGTCAGCCAGGCAAATGAAATGTGAGGATGAGTCATATAGGAATAATTTACAAGTGTTAATATGAAAGTAAAATCCACCTGCGCTAATACGACCACATTCACATTCAAAAATCATGGTATTGTAAGTTATTTACATTGAGTTGAAATTATAATGGCTCAGAATATATATAAGAACCAAATCGGGGCTCCCGAATCATTAATGAAAATATTCACAGGTGCGAGGTCGGTCTCCAAAGTGCTTATGCAATTATTATCCGAAGTAAAACAAAACAGGAAATAAACTTAAAATAATTCTAAGATACACATATGCGACAGTACTGGCAGAGGGACGTAAAAAAACTGGCAAAAATGAAAGAAAAATAACTTCATTGACGATTGAAATTCGAAACCTCGGCTGGAAGCTGAAGCTCAATTCTTTTCCTTTCAATATTTTGACATTTTTACGCTATTGTTTTCTCCTCGCACCGCAGACGGCGCTACACTGCGCCGTTAAGGTAGGCTGAGGATTGTGCCTCAGCCCGCAGTGTAAGCAACTGAACAACAAACAATGCGATGCTGTTTATGCTGTGCGTGTGTGTGAGTTTGTGTCTGTGTCTGTGTGTGATTGTTTCACCGAGAGCTAGGCCGTTTGTGCGAGCGCTGAGGCTTTAAGAGAGGTTTCGTCGGCGCCGCAAAGTTTTGCAAAAGTAATTGTAATTGTGGCTGAAATTTCGCAACTACTGACGCTAGAAAGTAATTAAATTACAATTACAATTCCTTTTAGCCGAAAGTAATTAATTACAATCACAAATTACCAAGAAAGGTAATTAAATTACAGTAATTCAATTACTGTATTTCAATTACTATCGAAGTATGGTGTCGGGTATTTAGTCGTGATTCTTTTTTTTCTCTGAAATCTTTATCCGTGTCTTATACAACGAGGCTGACTTATATGAATTTTTCATAAGTACGGACTTTAAAGGCCGACTTGCAAAATATCTTTCCACCAGGGTGAAAAACTCTCCTCGGCGCCCTTCCCATGTCTCCCTCTCCCACTGCTATCTTGATGGCAGGGAGACTCCTTTTGTTGCTGCATCTTGGGGCTGGATGAACCAGGGTAAGCTCCAGGTTCATCCAGCGTCAAGCTGCAGCAACCGAAATAGTTCCCCCGCCGTCAAGTTAAGAGAGGGGGAAATGAGAACGGTGGCGAGGAGGTTTTTCACCCTGTTTAAAAATATATTTTCCAGGTCGGCCTTTAACTGCGTTAATTTGTGACGGGGGTTATATTTTTCGTTCGATTCGGTGACGAGAATATTGAAACTTTCTCTCGCTTGCGCCTATATTGCGATTATAATACATATATTCGGGCTTTTGAACGAAGTTCCGCCGGGCCGACCGTACAAATATACATAGATACGATTTATACAAAGATGCGACCTATATACCAAATTTTCTGTCAAAACAGCCGCTTATGGGGGGTACAACTTATACAGAGGTGGAATTTATTTGACATAATATCCAGTACATTTGTTTGTTTTCAGGCCATTCTAATAAATTACTTATTAAGTGAAGTGGACATGGCAAAGTCCAGAGTCCAAAGCACACCTGAGCCAGTCATGCATATACGCACTATCTTTGCACATTTGGTCAAGTCCTGTGATTCTCATTTTTTCTAATGTTTTCCCTCTTTCTGTTTGGCAGTATGACGAGAATCTTTATAAACAAAAGCCTGTGATCCACTTCCTGGAGGCAATGAAAAAGCAATCCGCCATCTACAAGGATGAGTTGAAAACGGGAATACCGCGTCTTACGTAAGTGACTCTCTAATGATTATATTGCCATTAAATGCAAAGGTGCAAGCGAGCTGGACAAGAATGACGAAAATAATCCCTGGAGAAGGGGAACAAGAGGGACAAAGGACAAACACAAATCTCCAAACACAGCTAGGTGACTGGTGCGCGACCGAAAAAATCCGCCTGGTCCGGGCGGATTTGTTGTGTTGTTGTTGTTGGTGTTAGACTGGTGGCAGCTGACTGTTTGCGGCTGTGAAACACAAGTTTCGCCGCCGCTTCGCGGCGGCGTGACATGTTACACAGGTTTAAGGCCTTACACAGGTTCCGCTCGTCGCCGCTCCGCGGCGACGAGCTGTACTTGTGCACTTGACCATGTGTTTAGAGCATCTGAGCGACTGTTGGCACTTGCGCGTTTTATCGAACGTTTACTTTGAACTATGTTTTAGCCGTGTGTTAGCAACGCTTTGCCCCTCCCCCCCCCCCCCCTCCCTCTACCCTACAAATGATTTGATTGGCGCTTTCCCCTTGTAACTTCCAAATATTTTATTCAACCCATCTCAATCCACATCTTTCTTTCCCTCTCCCCTTTGGCTATGCGAGTCTTTTCCCTGCCTGGAGAATAACATTTCGCATAGCCATTAAACCCCCCTTCCCGTTTTATACACCACATCCCCCCCCCCCCCCCGTTTGCTCTACTGACGTCTAACCCCTGGTTAGCTCAGTTGGTAGAGCACTCCACCTGGAATGGAGAGGTCCCGGGTTCTATACCCGGACCAGGCGGATTTTTTCGGTCGCGCACCAGTCACCTAGCTGTGTTTGGAGATTTGTGTTTGTCCTTTGTCTCTCTTGTTCCCCTTGTCCAGGGTTTATTTTCGTCACTCTAATGGAGCTCTTCGTCTTCCAGTGATGTTCTGTTGTCCATGAAGCGGGAGCGCTTCTCGAAACTCCTCTCACGTCCCATTGCTTTGTAATGCGATAGCATTCTTTAGCTACCCTAACCGGTTTTCGCGATAAGGATCTGGCCCCGAATGCGCCATACGTATACGCCGCGCATACGCAGGACGTCCGCATACGCAAGCGCTGCGCGTATGTGGTCGTCGTCCTAGAGGTCGTCCTTAAGGTCGTACAAGAGGTCGTCCTAGACGTCGTCTTTGACGTCTTCCTAGACCTTGTTCCTGGTTTTGTCCTAGAGGTCGTCCTTGAGATCGCCCTAGAGGTCGTCCTAGTGGTCATTCTAGACGTCGTTCTAGTGGTCATTCTAGACGTCGTTCTAGACGTTGTCCTTGAGGTCGACCTAGAATTCGTCCTCTAGGACGTCGTACTTGACGTCGTTCTACCAAGCAGGTAAACCGACGACGCGCATACACGGAGCGGCAGTACGCACACATCCACGTTTGCGCCCAAGCTACGAAGCAGTTAGCGGTTTGAGTCGGGCTAGTTTGTAGATGGTCAATGATGGTGGTGAAACAGCTTGAACATGAAACGATTACACAGAAACAGAAGATTAAACGAATACACAGAGACGAATCAATCACTCAATGTCGGAGTGGCGTGCTGCAGTAGCGCTGACGTCAATGATTGCGTCGCAAACCATCCATACAATAAAGTGTTAACTCAAAATTTGCGTCGTCGTATTCGCAGCAAGCTGCGTCGTGAGTCTCATGACGAATGCTATCGCTTTTTATAGACAACCTAAGTTTGTGGTTTCTGCAGCCAATTTTCGCCACAGCCCTTCTGAGTCTTCTAAATGCTCCCTGTACCAGATTTACCGAGTTCGATACAAAGTTAATGTTCGCTTTCACTCTGGTTTGCATTCCGCGATAAAATCGCCCTTGTTCTCGAGCACGGCGTGACGATAACACGTGTAGCGCGGCTCTAAATATCCCTATAAGGACACTCTTCGGCATAGTGAGACAGGAAGGCCCCTGCCTTCGGCTGCTGCGGGTGCGTCACCGTGCTACTTTCTCTTTTTACGATACGAAAGTAGCCTCGGACCTTCTTGACCGCACTTGGTATACACAGAAATCTAGGTTGCTTCGTCTCCTGCTCTCCTCTCTAGAAGAAATAAATATAGATTCCACTGCAAGAATGTAAACCCATCGTTTCATTTACCCTTTGCAGGATCCCGCTGCCCCTCGTGAGCAACTTCGACTTCGCAATTCACTACATTCCAGGAACCAACCGTATGTGTAAGTGAGAGGAATGAAGAGAGCCTCGGGAAAAAATATCCTTTAAACGCCCCTCTTGGTTTGCAGATATTCCCCTGTCCTACTTCGGCTACATCTACAAAGCCAACATCACGAAAGAAAGGTAAGTCCTCAATCTCTCATATCTCACATGGCACTGCACCAATGGGAAGCGCAAGTTTGCCTGCTTTTTTCGCAGGGGATGTGGTCACGTCAGAACGCCGGGCTCTGGTTGACTCTGATCGAAGGATAGTGGGTAGACCTCAAAGCAAACTGCAAGAAACTTAAACCAAAAGCACAGAAAGAAACAATTCCCAACGTTTCGGGGTCGAGTGTCTACTATCCTTCAGTCGGAGTCGATCAGGACTCAGTGTTCTGACGTCACCACAACCCCTGCAAAAGAAGCGCAATAAGGGGTTAGGTGGCGCAAGCTACCGCCCGATACAAAGGGTACAGCCGCTAACATTCATCCAACATCAATCGAACTTGCGCTCCGCTTACCAGCTAGAAGGCAAGGCTTGCGCATGACGTCATCGTTAGTGGGTCCCCGACTTGCCCCAAGCGGCAAAGAGGCTAAAGCTCGAGGTGAGTACGCTGCCAAGCGGCAGACCCTCTGCGTCTGGCGTTTGCGTTCGTTCTGAGACGCTGCAAGACGTGCTGCAGGCGACGCGCTGACCCGAGCTAGGCGACGATGCTTGGATCTATAGTGGTGACGTTTAGAGAGGGGGAAAGGGGGGGGGGGGGGGCGCTTGTTTTCTGGGTGGTATTGTCTAAGCAGAGGTGTGTTCCCTTGGGCGTGAGGATATTACAATGATAATTTATTTATTTTACCTTTTAAGCATGGCGGGAGCTGAAAACAAAGCTGTCCAAGCTGCTTGACTTGTTCTCAACCCCCTACAAGTAGTAATGGAAACGCTCCAAACAAAATTTGGGGGGGAGGGGGGGGAGGAAGGGGGGCGGCAAAAAAACTTTTTTTTATTGAATGTAATAGGAGAGCGTGTTGGTTGAACATATTGAAAGGTTTCTCAACGCAATTATAGACAAAGGAAAAACAAGGAGCAACAAGCAACAAACAAACATATTGAAATGTTTTTGAACGCGAGTATAGACAAAGGACAAACGAGAAGTTTTTTCTTTGGCAAAATGAAAAAAAAGGACAGACCTTATGTATTCCATTATCAGAATGCCTATTAAAGGGGCAATGAAATGATTTGTCAACTTCTTCCTCCTTACCTTTCCTGCTCAACCCGAAAACGAAATGAGAAGTCACGCGGTCGTGACGTGCTTGAGCATCGATACGATGACTCCGAGCTTTCGCCGTCCTTTTTAAGCGCACCATGAAACTAGTCATTCGCAAGCGGTGATAAGTGTTGTCACGGCACTCAAAGCAAGCTGCCTTGAGGTCTACCACTACCTTCAATCCGAGCCAATCAGAGCTCAGCGTTCTGACGTCACGACAACCCCTGCAAAAGAAGCAGACGAACTGGCGCTCCGCATTCCGCCCGTGAATCGAAAGTGGTCTCGAAGTGGCAAAAAATGACGTCACAAAAGCCGGAGTGTCACGCCGTCGGATGCCGCGACCCTGGCGCTTGGGCGTAGAAGTTCTGGGAACAAGCACGAGTGAACGGTAGTGTCGCTGTCGTCGCGGCTTCCCAACCGCTGGCTGCCGAAGCTTCCGTGGTCTGCTACGCTGTGGAGCGACCCGCAGCAGGACAGGCTACTGCCATATCCACCACTACTGCTGTGACACCGCCAGCGTAGCAGCCGGTGACGACATGACACCTTAATGCAGGCGGGAATCGAGGGACCCCTTGGCGAGGTAAACACATCAGTCAGAGCAGCATTCCAGACACCGTTACTCCGTTGGCCTACAATGGGTGACAGAACTCCGGATTTTAATATAACAATTAGTAAGAATGGGAGTGAAACGCTGGCCCTCATAATTATTGACTAGTGTAGATATACAATAAAGAAATCGAGTGTTTCGAGCGGCACAGGTGGCTTCAAAAAGGTCAAGAAGATATGCATGATAACTCAAGGATTTGGAAGCCCGAAACGCAAATGACTTACGCAAACGTGGGCCGAGTGCGACTCTTCACGCCCCCGGAACAAAGACCAAATGTGCCACTAATAGCAGAATTTAATATAAAAGAAAGGATAGTGCTACAGATATAAAAGTCAGCGTACATAATTCAGCAAGGATGATGCCATGAGTCTTGACAGATGACCAGGAACAACGTCGGCTTTACATTCCCAGGTAGCGCAGTTGTTTGGACCGAAATTTGTTTTTTGTCTGGCAACTTGAGGCCAGTGAACGTCAAAAACAAAAAAGCCAAGGTATAGCCTAACTTGCATATTCTTCGGCTCGAGTTTGGGTATTTCGGCTCTAAGTTTCTTGCCAAAGAAGTGTCAGACTTGGGCTTTATTTCCTGGTGGCTCGGTTGTCACCTGTCTTTCTCTGGGCCTCAGTTTTCGAGGAAATGCCAGAACTAGACTTCACTTCTGGCTGTTCGGCTTTCACCTTGGAACTTGGGGCATAAATTGCCAAACAGGCGCCAGACAGCTCGCGATGGAGGCGGGGCATCTACGGTTCTTGACTTGTGTCCGACTATAATGCGCTGCGTCTAAGAAAAACAAATTTACTAGAGCCGCCAGTCGGCCGTTTTGGTATGCAGGAACTTAAATCTAGTTCGCGCATGTGGTTGGGAAGTCCCATGTCGGTGTGCTGTTTCCTTCGACACAAACCCCAATAAACGCCGATTCTCCTGTCCGACATCAAAAAAACGACGCCGAAAATCACTGAATCTATGGACATAATAACTTCCTTAAAAAAATACCCCCAGATTTGAAGAAGAGTGAACCTCAAAAACAAGGAACCGATATATATTAAAAAAAAAAAAAAACGAATACCATCGCTTGAAAAAACTACTATACAAAAGAAACCGAAAATGAAAAAGATGTGCCCGATCGACCCTCTCAGGAATACGAGTTCCGGCTTATAGAGGCACTAAACAGGAATCAAAGATCTATGTTCCTGGTCGTAACTGCTTCTACGGGCCCTAAGCATGCTAAAAATTCAAAAATTACAATCACGCGTCACCGAGTTTCTTATTAAAAACGTGATGAAAGGTCAGGAACACTTTTTGAGCCAATTTTTTCCGCACAGGGAAGATACCCCAGCAGCGGTGTCAGCGCGGTGACGATGGGCACTCGTCGGCCAATCGCGAGCCGCCTCTCAATCGCACGCCACCTCTTTGAGAGGAGCGGCTCGCGATTGGCCGACGAGCGCCCATCTTCACCGCGCTGACACCGCTGCTGGGGTATGCACCGCCTTCCCTGTGCGGAAAAATCCGCTCAAAAAGGGGTGTGTCCCGACTTTTTATCGCCTTTTTAATAAAGAAATCGGCGTCGCGTGATTGTAATTTTAGGAATTTTAGGATGCTTAGGGCCCGTAAAATCAGTTATGACCAGGAGCAGAGATCACGAAGTCTTTTTGGTGCCCCTTTAAGGCTGGTTCGTGCATTTGCGTTTGAACGTGCTCGAGTGCGTGGTGTTTTCTTGTAACCACCTACGGCAAGAAAACTCAATGGCAAACCGGCGCCATTTATCGACTAGACCTAGAAAACTTTCGATCTGCGTATGACGATAGACTGAACGTTTTCCAGTGTTTACGCGAATCAATGTACGCAATTTCTATGAAAGATGGTCGGAAATGAAAATAACAAGGACACGGGCAGATTTATTTCAAAACCGTAATGAAAAAATGAAGCTTAAAAAAATTACAAATTAAATGCGCAGATCGGAAGTATTCTAGGTCAACCTAAATATTCATGTGACTTGTTTTGTCTTTTTTTTTTGTTTTGTTTACATAGAATGAGTGACAAAAGAGTTTGCCACATTGCAACTTCTGCGCAAAGGGAAAGTTTGAATTCTCATAACTTTGGAAATTGCCAGCTTGGCCCGACAAATTAAAACACTTTGTTAACTTCTTTTTTTTTTTGCTAGGTATTCATTATAAATATAAAATTTATTGCTGAGAAGCGCATAACTCATTTTGCATAATTTTTTGAGTTCGCAAAAACCAACACGGTGAAGGTCTTAATCCAGAAGAGGTGCATAACATAAATATCCCAGGTTTTGATCGCAGAAGTGGTTTCGCACGTTGCACGTGGAACTGGTGAATGAGAAGGCATGTAGTTGAAGTTAATCCGGGTGCCAGCCACCGCCTCGCGCCTCCTCGAGTTATTTTGAGAAAAGAGTTGTTTATTGGTTTGCCAAATGCAAAAAGGGATCAACTTGTAAGATACAAGAGGCCAGCAATGAAAAATTACAGAGGAACCAACGGGTACACGAAGGCGCTTTAATTAAAGCATTTACTCCACACACGTATGGCTTCCAAATTCGGTTTTGCCATATTTTCAACATGATAAGCCATTCCTTCCTCAGTTCCCTCTCGTTCGGATAATGATGGAACTTGCACCCTCTTCACCGTGGTAGGTGTTTTACTGGGGTAAAGTGCTGGGTATTCTAATATCGTATGCAGGTCTTTAGTACTAGGGCATTGAAGAGCTCATTACCATACCGGAGCTTTGGCAATCTACCATCAAAAGTGGTTCCTTAGCACAACTACACACGCCACGTCTTCGAGCTCTATGATAAAATGTTATACCACGAATAATCACTCTCCAAGTAAACGCAATGCGTGAAACAGGTTATGCCGTGACGTAGCAGGTATAGCTGCTACGTCACAAACGATGATGATGATAGCTAGAGAAGCGCCCCCTGTAGTTCGCGCACCCTGCCATTAGCGGAAAAGTTCCACGTCCTCTCGCCCTTTCTCGTCCGGTCGCGCATTTAACGCAATGTGTATGTTAATTTAACCTAACTGTGTGTGTCCTTATTTTCTTTCTTACTTTTTTTTTCATTTCAGGACTTTCTACGCTATTAAAGTTATTCCAGACGCCGTGCGAGCCTTTAGCGATATATTTATGAACAGCGGTGAGTGAATTATTTGTGCACATCACAGCATTGCCTTCGGAATAAAAGGAACATATATTGTGTCCCTCACGACCTGGTCACCTTGACTATACTCGTCGCTAACTACTTCGCGCTACTTTGTCAAGGTTAGTGTAGCTAGCCTTGACAACGTAGAACAAAGCTTCCTATTTGTGCCTCGTTCCCACACGCTCCCCTGCGAAGGAAACTTCAAAAGGAACCACGCGATCGCACAAGTTGCTTTGACAGCGTTGGAGCACTGCGAAAGCTACGCTAACCGTGACAACGTGGCACATAATAGTTGACGCCGAGTATTGACGTTGTCCAATTCTTGACCCGCCGGACATTCGCCTCGATGGGGAGTCATATTTCTTTTTTACCACCATTGTGGGTCTCAGAACCATGTTCTATAAGCAAGCTACACTTCGGAGTAACCACACGTCATCCATTTTGCTGCTTCAAATCATGCTTTCCAAATATCTGAAGCCTTTTTAACGTGAAAACACTTTGGCTAGTTGTGCGGCATTTCGTGAAGTCCAAAAGTGAAGCCTGGATAAAAGCGTGGCCGCGAAGCTCGACACTGATTGGTTGACGGGAGAGAGAGGAAAAGCGAGGTTCTCGACGCTGATTTGTTAACTGGGGAGTCATGTAACCAGGGGTGGCGTGGGGAGGAGAGGTGGGAGCGGAAGAGTGGGGTAGAAGATTCTGGGAGATCACCAGGTTAATCATCGTGGAAACTGCGCAAAAAGGCGCGGACGTAAAAGAAAAACGTGGGAGGAGCGCTGACTGTCAACTGACGAATTTTATTAGGAGGGCACACGAAAACGACTCTTCATTTTACGGCAGTGCGATCCTGCGTGTAAGAACGGCTGACTGGTCGTTCGTTGGTGAGGTCAACAACAGCGTTTATCTACAGATGTTCACATTAAGAATGTCCGGCATCGTCCACTCATGGCCAGCCTCAATCGACCATCTCGTGCATTCCTTTCCTCGGGATCCTGCTTCTTCCTTTTTGTCAGGATGCCCGCTTCCACATAACAAGTTTGAACACACCCCCACCCGAAACGACGAACATTAATGTGTCCTCATTGTCAATTTGAATGTTGAAAACAAAATGGTTTCATTATTTCCCTGGGTCTCGTTGACGTTTCTGTGATCCGGAGGGAAGCGTCGGTAGCCTGGAGATGATCTCTTCGCCATTTATGTAGTGTTGTCGCAAGTCTTATGTACCATTCTTGTGGCATCCAGATGCGATCTCTTCTATTGCGTGATTTGGCCAGCAAATTCTTCATCCGCTAATCCAGAGGGGCTTCAACTGAACTGAAGAGCCTCGTGTAGTCAATCCACGTGCTTTAGAAAAAGTGCAAAGTGTGCAATCAGCCATTTTTTTGGTTTCCATTAGAGCTCTTGTTTGTCGCTGATGCATTCCGAATATTCGTCTTCTCCGCTTTTTGTTTGGTCCGTCTTGTCTATGGGTTTGTTTCTTCCACTGAATCGTTTGTCTGAATCGATGTGTCCTTATGTGTTAAGTAACCTCGATACATTTCCGTTTTTTCCTTTGTTCTTTTGCTGGCTTGTTTCTCTTGTTTTGTCAGCTCGCCGCGTTCCATTTTTATATGAGCATCATCAAAACAACCAGCTTCGCATTCTCCTGGTGAGCCGCTTATGGCCTGCTTGTTGGTCAGCAGGTTATTGGCGTCGTTTCTGCGCAACAGTCGTCCAGTGGCGTGTTGTTCACATCTGGAGATCCAGTCAGTACGCGTCTGTGCTTCTTCCGTTGTTCCGATTGGTTTTCTGTGACGTGTGGATTGTCGGAGTAGTCGCTGGACACATCGGTCACAGTTTAAAGTTTGTGACCATTGCAACGTGAGGTCACATGCACCTGGATAGGTCTCGCAAGGTGGTGTACGACAATGGTCGCATCTGATGTATCGCGCTCCGATAAATGCTTCTTTTCCTCGAATTTCTCAAGTTTTGTCATTCGCTGATTGACCTGCTGCGTCTTGAACTCAACAGCGATAAGTATCCCACGATAAGGTCGTTAAACTCTATGACGTTAATGAGTGTCGTCCTTTTTTTTCGTGTTCTTATTTTTCCTTCTTCCGGTGTCTCAGGCTTTGTTATGTCTAAGTTTCTCTTCGAGTCCTTTAATCGGAATGAATGGTTCGAAGGTATCATCCAGATACTTCAGTGGAGATTTATAGTTTTTGAACCGATCGATAATTTCGCTAAGCTCTCGGTTCGTCCTTTTTTTCTGGTAAATCATTCCAAGATGTTGAAAGAGAGACGTTACCTCCATTCGGAATGCAGTTCTTTCTTAGATAAAACTTTAAATGTCGACGTCGTTAAGGTGTAAACGCCTTGGCCGTCTGTTGCGTTGGTTGAAGTCTTGTTCATCTTGCCGGTCGATTGTTGGTACGTTGACTCTTGTGATCTTTCGTTGATGTGTCCGGTCAGGCTCTTACTGTTTTGTTAAGCCCTCTCGCGGGTTTCGGCACCATGATGTAAGAACGACTGACTGGTCGTTGGTTGGTTGTTGAGGACAACAACACCGTTTATCTACAGATCTACATTACGAATGTCCGGCATCGTCCGCTCATGGCCAGCCTCAATCGTCCATCTTGAGCATTCCTTTCCTCGAGATTCCGCTTCTTTTTCCTCTTTGTGAGGATGCCCGCTTCCACATATTAAGTTTCAACACCGCGCAAGCGCATTACAAGACTACTAATAAAAGCGTAATCACAGGGGATAAAAAGCTAGCCCAAAACCAAAAATGTCATCTCACTGTCTATACTCCGCGACAACTTTTCTCCCATTTTGAGTCTGCGCGGGTTCTCCTCCTCTCCCCGGAAACGGGGAGAGGAGGAGAGCCCGCGCACAGCTTTGCTGCGCTCAAAATGGGAGAGGGAACGCGTGCCTGTACCTTCCACTGCATTGCCAAGAAAAGTTGTCGCGGAGTATAGTAGTGCCAACGACGGTTGGCTGACGCAAGAGGCTCCCATCTTTTTTATTTGATACGTCTACACCAGTGGTTCTCAGCCATGGATGTGTCGGGGACCCCTTGCGGACCGCTGGCAGTGATGGGGACCCCTTTCAGCGGGGG
>JABSTQ010006698.1:0-24047 GCA_013358835.2 Ixodes persulcatus
ATAAAGCAGAAACTTGGTCCGTATTTGTACAGTTACGGCTTTTCACGACTGTCACATTCGAAAATATTATGTATACTTTCTAAAAATACATTAAGGGATGTTGACGAGACAGCAGAATCGGGCAGCATATTTCACTCTTTGATGGTTTTAGGGAAGAAACTGAATTTAAAACATTCATTTCGTACAGATAGATTACGAATGAACATGCTATGGCGATGCCTTGAGGATTCGTTAGTGCTGATTTCGAAATAATCCGATTTGTTAATCTTTATAAAGTTATGTATAATTTGGAAAAGGAATTTCAATCTTTCGTACTTGGTCCTCGATTCCAAAGTTGAGAGATTTGTGAGTTCACATAGTTTTGTAGGAGAAAATGCTTGGCCGAATTTGTTAAATATGAACCTGGAAGCAAGTCGCTGAATTTTTTCCAATTTATGGCAATTTGTTACAGTATGTGGATCCCACACAATTTTCGAGTATTCAATAATCGGTCTTAACAGGGCTGTATAAGTCAGGCTTCTTATTTCCGGAGTTGCACTAGTAAGGGTTCGCCTGAGGCACCATAGTACTTCGTTGGCCTTAAGACAGACTTTATCAATGTGGGTATTCCAACGTAGGTCAGGTGTAAATACTAAACCTAGGTACTTATGCTCTTTTACTCTTTTAATTCCGACGCCGTCAATGTGATAGTTGTATGCTAAAATATTTGTTTTTCTAGATACTGACATGAAGACTGATTTTTCAAGATTTAACACCATCTGCCAATTATCACACCAGTGTTGAAGTTCTTGTAGATTACGATTTAGTTCGTCCTGGTCATCTGGAGTTTCTATCTTATGGTATATCACACAGTCATCTGCAAATAGTCTGATTGGAACGCGGTTATGTCTTTATGCATATCATTTATGAATATTAAAAACAAAAGGGGACCCAAAACACTCCCCTGGGGAACCCCTGAAGATACCGATGAAAGGCTAGACTTATGCCCCTTAACTTCTACAAACTGTTCTCTAGAAGAAAGATACGATGAAAACCACTGTGTGATGGCTGGATTTTTAAAAATGACGTCAATTTTCAGTAATAGCTTAGAGTGCGACACTTTGTCAAACGCTTTCGCGAAGTCAAAAAACACTTCGTCAGTTTGACCGCGACAATTAATTGTATAAGAAAGGTCATGTACAGTTTCGATAAGTTGGGTTGTGGTGGAAAGTCCTTTCCGAAAGCCATGTTGGGATCGAAACAATAATTCATAATCTTCGAGATAATTCATTAAATGTTTAGATACAATATGTTCAAGCAGCTTCGAACATGTACTAACAAGCGAAATGGGCCGATAGGTGCTTACGTCAGACAAACTTCCACCTTTGTGGATAGGAACCACTTTCGCGCGTTTCCAAGCGCTAGGAAAAGAACAATTATTGATGGAGGACTGGAAAATCATGGATAGATATTTGGATACCCAAACTGCGTACCTTTTTAAAATCTCATTTGGAATTCCGTCGGGCCCGGGGCTTTTTTTGCATTGATATTAAGTAAAAGGTTCAAAACTCCTTCCTCGTTTATTTCTATATTTTTAATAGGAGGGCTATCTGAAAAGTCAACAAAACTAGGCAAGTTTCCATCGTCTTCAATAAACACAGACGAAAAGAAAGTGTTAAATTGTTCCGTGCGCTCTTGATTAGTGGTTTCATCGCTAGTGCGACGCGATTTGGCCGAGGGATTAACGTACCGCCAAAACTTGTGTGGTGCTTCCCTAAGAAATCTTTGAAATGTTACATTGTAGAATTTCTCTTTAGAGTTCTTTACTAGCCGTTTTAATTCCTGACTCATGCGGTGAATGCATGATTTATCTTTGATATTTGAACCATGTGAACGCGCTCGCTTCCGTTTGAGTTTTCTTTTTGCATGTATTATTTCCCTATTAATCCAAGGGTTTCGGTTCCTAATCTTTTTCTTATAATTTGGAATAAACCGCTCAAGGCATTGCTTAGTCATGTTCGTAAAGAAGTTCCATAGTGTGTCAGTACTGGCATTCGATTGGAAAAGAAACGTAAAGTCATCGAATGACTCTTCAAGATAATCGAGCACGCTGACATCATCGGCAGCCCCGAAATTAAGAAACGTCTTTAGCGAGTATCTATGCGTGATATTTGGGGTCATTTCAAAAGACGCAAGTACCATTTTATGATCCGAAGGGCCCTCAAAAGTTTCGCAGCTGGAAAGAAACCATTTCAAGCGTGCCGATATAAAAACTAGGTCCAAAATAGATGACCTCGTTGAAGTAACTCTTGTGTGATCAGTTACAACCTGGGTTAGATTGTAGCAAAACGCAAGCTCTATTAATTGGTCACAGCTAGCTACTTCCGTCGATCCAGGAGAAAGTGACAACCAATCTGGCAAGTTGAGAACCGTAGGGTTCTCAACTTGCCAGAGTTGCCTCCAGCGCAAGCCTTCTATCCTTGACAACGCTTCGACGTCTCGCGCCCCTCGAGCTCGAGCTCGCAGTCAAAGCACGACAGAAGGCATGGGGCGCGTGCTGGAGGCAAGGCGTTCGAAAAACACGCCCTGCCGTTCTCACTTTGTGACTATCGTTACTATATTGACCCTATTCAACTAGTCAATTAGTAAAAAAAAGTAAAATAACTATTTTATAGTGGAGCAACCGCCTTGACTGGCTTCTTCCTGAGTGGTGCTATGCAGAGAAGCGATAACATTTGTTCTAGGAGCCGTTTCTGTGAATGTTGTTTTAACGACTACGCAGAATTATTATTAGTTGCACCAATGCTTTTTAGTAAGAGATAGAGTCCACGAACTTCAAAACGCTGTGTTCCCTTTGACAGACTTTCGAGAAGGAGATCGCACACTTGGAACCTTAGTAAGTGCTGAGGTGGTCACCGGCCAAATGATTACCTTCATAGAAAAAATCGTAAGTAGTCGTAGGCTATATAAGGCACTGGAGCAGTTAACAGGACTGTGATTCTGGTGTTGAGTGCTTCATAGTGTCTGTGTTTGTCTCCAATGCTTATTTGTGGAATGTGTATGTAACAAAGGGACACTATTTCATAACAAAATTCAAGATATATATTTAAAAAATTGAGTGTTTTTTAAACGTTAATTTGAGGTTCCGTCAAAAGGAATTCAACAGAATTTATGTAAGAAGGAACTCTAAAAAATGTATATAAGAAGGAATTCTAAAACAAATTAAGTGGCCAATTTTAACTAGGAGTTAAATAAGTTGTCAAAAGAAAGTCTAAAAAACATAAAAAAAAAGTTTAAAAAGAAATTCAATTCGATTCCAGAAAATTTTCAACTGAAATTCAAAATAATCTAACTAGAGATTTATGCAAGGGTGGCAGAAGAACCGCAAGACGAACGAGTCCCACAAGAAGAGCGAACCCCACAAATAGACCGCGAAGAACCTGAACCCCGAGCCAGTCACCGCTAGCAGGGCGAACCACCGGAATTCAGCCTCCTGCCAGAAAACCCGAAGCGGACTAAGCCAACGATGACCAACCCGACGCAGCAGACCGCGTCCACTCCCACCTTTGTTTAAATGCCCGTCGCACCTCGCACTCCGACGTTCTTTTACGCCAAGGTGTACGAAAACGTCGAGGACTGGATAGACCAATACGACCATGTCGCCCGCCACAACGGGTGAACAGGCGAGCAACACCTGCAGAACTTGTACTTTGTTATTTCTCTTGGAAGGAACTGCCAGGCGCTTGTTTCAGAACCATGGTTCCTTCTTGACGTCGTGAGAGGTTTGCAAGACCAAGCTAAAACCAACGTTTGTCAGCCAACATCGACGAGAGAGAGCCGAAAACCTGCTTCATTCCAGGCCACGTGATCCCAACAAGAGCACCCGTGCGGCGCGTGAGGGACAACATCTTTAGAAGCCAGTCTGGAACCCTTTGTAAAAAAAAAAAGCGTAAAACAGCTCCGGAGCTGTTGTTCCATCCTACGACAGCTGCGGAGGAAATCTACGATAATTTCGTTTCGTGAATACGAATTTTTTCTGAGGCTTAGTCGTACGCACTTTTTTGGCGTAAGATCATTTCGTGAATCTTTCCTCTGACCTTCCACGAACTTTATTTCTACGAAACGCCTTAAGACGAAATAACACAATCCCCTTCACTGCGTCGCCACGACTTATTTTTTTTCTCAAATGACGCAGATAGACGCACGCATTTTCTGTTGCTTACGCCAATCGACCCTCACCGCAGAATTCCTTCGTAAGGGTCAGAGTTTAAAGAACTCGACTGAACGACTGCTTTTGGACTTATCATAAAAATAGCATGCTTGAAAAACACAGATGGCGGAGTTAGTTCGACGAGCACTTACCTGTGAGCAGTGTTGTTGGTGTTACCGAAAAAAAAGTAACAAATATGTTACTGGTTACTTGCAATTAAAAGGAGTGCGTTACTGTCCTACTTTACCTCCAAATAGAAGGAACGCGTTACCATTATCGTTAAAAAGTTACGCAAGTTACTCTCGCGTTACATTTTAAATTATAAATTAATACCTTTTACTCTCTTTGACGTCACAGGTACGCATAAGCGTCATATTTCAAGAAACATTATGTCCATCCAAAAACTGAATCATATTTACCTTTTTTTTCTTTTTTACGTTTCCACCTAAATACTCACAAGCAAAAACGCAAAAATATCAAAATATTATAAAGCTTGGCACCTTGAAGCACGAACAAAATTGAAGTGTAATTTGTTTAAGTCTTGGCAAGAATGTGTAACGAGTAAAGTAACTACGTTTCGAGAAATAAGTAACGTAAGTACGTCACCCGTTTCTGTTTGGAAATGTAACGAGTACGTTACTACGTCACCGGAAAAGTAACGCATTACCGGTAGCGCCGTTGAATGTAACGCCTGGCCATTCACACTGCCTGTGGGAAAAGAACATGTGGGCAATGCAACAGAGAAAATGCATGAAGTCCACAATGATGCTCTCGAACATTTGAAAGTTCGCAGGTTTCGGGATACATTAAAAGTAGCTAGCATTCAAACTGTTTATTTTTATTTTTACCTAACATTTTAAGAAAATACTTGCAATGTGTTTTCTTGTACCTATGTTTAGTAAAAAACAAAAATTGGCAGCGACCTTTCTTTCTAAAGATCTATACAGGGTGTGCGCGCCACTTCCAGCCGCCATGACAGAAAAAGATAAATACTTACGGCTCTTTCATCTTTACCTCGGGTTTTGGTGTGTGCGCGACGACTCTTGGTTCACTAGCGATCAATTCTGTGAGAGCTACGCTCTAGGAATGCCCCCGTGTCATGCTTCTAAGTTGCCAACGCGTACCGGCCTGAACAAATTGTCACAAGTGAAGTTATTTCGATTATCTCAAGACGAGGGACGTCTGCGACGCGGTTGAGCCCGGGTGATCGCGGGGCGACGGAAAAAAATAAAATCACCAATGCTTTTTGGATTACGTTTAAACCTTACCTAATGCAATGTGTTTCCAATCCGTTGGCGAGTTCTATCTGAGAACGTGCTTGCATTAGCAGAGTCCTATTTCAAAAATGGCTCGATATAACTGAAATTCTATAGAACATAAAAACATCCTATAATTGTCAAAAGCAAACCATCGGAATTTGCTTATTATATAACAAGCATAAAGGAACACGATGGTGTTTTACGTTTTCTTCGGCTGTCAGTGACTACAGTATCCGCGTAACAAATAGAAAATACTCGTTTAAACTCGCCAAATGCAATTCTCATTAATCAAATATGTTTAAAAAAGAAAACGTTTCTAATTATGATGACAATGTTGACGTTGGCAGCTAGGTATTTCAATAAATACTGAAAACGAAATTTTTTTGTAAAATTTTAACTTCACAAATGTTTTAACATCAAGACTTTCAAATGCGCAATGCATTTCGCATTGAGTAGGTCGAAGTAAGTTTTGTTTGTAGATCGCACAAAACACTTGTCATGCTTTTATTTGTATCCCCGACATGTAAATAAGTACAGATATGGCAAATAAATACGATGCCAAAAAAAGCAAAAAATTACGTTTTACTGAGATTCGTTTTTGTATCAGTCTAAAGTGTTTGGAATGTAAATTGAGAAATCGTGAATGGATAGGTCAAGGTTCACCCCGCAAAAGAGTGTTGACCTTTCATTTTAATATTCCTCTTCCCGGTAGGAAGTTTAACGTGGAGGGCAACGCAAAGAACCGAAAATGTTATTTAAATATCACTGAGAAATTGTGTAGTCTTTATAATGCAAGAAGCCAGCTCATTCCTTGGTGGTAGAAATTTTATTTCTACGGAGCTCAGCAATATGAAAGCAGTCCCTTTTCTAATTTTAATATGCTTCTCCCTAACAAGACAGGTAATGGCAAACGATGGAACTCAAGTTGACGATCACCAATATTGTGAAAGTCACCAAGACATTAACAGGGTATGTCTACATTTTATATATTCCAGTATATTCAGGCTGTCGACTTTTCGAGGTGTATTTAAAACAAAAAGTAGCGAATCTCTTATAGATTAGTTACGTCCAAATATTCGGTGTATTCTGTCAATTTATTTTTGTAAAAACTCTAAAAGCTGGGATTTTCGAATAACAATACCCAATAGGTACCAAACATTAAAAAGCGGAGAGTTCAAATTGAATTTTTTGTATTTTAGACACCAAATAACGCATCATGTTTATCATAATGCTCAAGGTCTTGGAAACAACGAACGACAAATGCGAACACTGGTCAATACTTGAATATTCTAAAACAAAATTACCCGCAGTTGTGTGTTTTCGTTTTGTCCTGTTACGCTCTTCTTTGTGCGACTTCAAAAACTGAAGCACTCTCAAGATAATATTTGAGTTAGTCCTGCTTATCTGACAAGATACAACCAACCACAATCACCAATGTATATCCAAACACAGTCGTCCAGCTCTTGCATCAATAGAAAAGAGGCAGTGTGGCCATCAGTGGGGATCGACCGACTCACCTTAATCTCATGACACTGCCCTCCAAGATCAGGGGTTCCACTGACTCGGGAATGGCAGAGTGCTTTATCATTGGTAAGATTAGGCGCCCAATAAACGCTTAAGAAAAGGCAGGCACGTAGCCAGGATTTTTTCGGGGGGGGGGGGGGGGGGCGCCCATTACAAAATGCTGTATGAGCGGGAGGGGGGAGAGGAAGTCCCAGCAAAATGGAAGATTTCGGGGGGGGGGGGGGGCGGGCGTCATGCCCCCCTCCTGGCTACGTGCCTCAAAAAAAGGGGAGGGGGAAGGGGATCACCGAACATAGCACCTGCTTATAGTAAAAACGTCCAGATATCAGTCTTTTTTTTTTTAATCCGATTTTGTATTTTTGGACTCTGGTTATGGTATATCAGATATTTTCAGTTAAAACCGAGATGTGTACGGCCTAAAGATCTAATATGCATTCTCTATTCAAGACGTCTTACTCTGAGGCCCGATTTCCAAGGTAATCCAACGTCATAAAACGCTCATTTTCAAAGCTCAATTTGGTCTACCTGAATTGCTCCATGTGTTTCTCCATTTATTGCAATATATACCCTTGCATTAATGGCTGTGTGAATCCACCATTTGCTTCTCTCAACATTTTCCAATATGACAAATAAAAAAAAATGCTTCTGACTTTTCAGCGAAGTATGCATTTTCAGTGTTTTTGTTTTTTATTGCGCATAATTTAAATTAATTATTTCGTAGTTCTGGTTTTTCAGCCCCCAATTGTTACTAATGTGAACGTTATATGCACACGAACCATCTTTGCAAAACGAAAAACTTTATAAAATTGCGACATCATATTTAAGGCTATACTTAGGGAATACTCAAAAACCCCGTAGACAAGAGAACACAAGAGGGGAGACAAACACAACACTGTCTCAAAACACAGCTGTGTTTTGAGATGGTGTTGGGTTTGTCACCTTTTTTGTGCACCCTTGTGTCCAGGATTTTTCAGTATGATCGCTCACCAGCTCGCCTGCACGATCAACCTTATTTCTGAAATCACTTTAAAATTTGTTTCAAAACTTCTGCTCGTTTTTTTTTTTTTTCCTTCGGATAATAATAATCGTACCTTAGTTGTAAATGCTCTTTTAAATCAGGAGCATTTGACCTTTTCAATAATTTTATAGAGTTCAGGGACCTTTACTGCCAACTGTCATATAATTGATGTGACGCCAGCTCTGGCTGGCTACCAGGGTTCACGGGCAGATGCGCGAGGCTCGGGAAGGCAGAAGACTCGAGGCTCGAGAAAGCACGACATGGGCAGCGTTTTCGGCAGTTCGATAATGGATTTACTTGAGTTCCCTCGCGGCACCCGACTCTGGCCTTCTTTACTTGTACTGTAATGAACGCCGTCCTGGAGACCCGCAGGCATCCAAGCGACCTCCCAAGAAGCAAGCGGACATGGGAAAACGTCCAGGCATTTCTACGTTCCGGGAACCCATTGGGCTCCAGGAAGCCCAGGGACATGCGTCCGCGGCGAGAAGGAAGTGCTGGTCAGCGACCTTCCAAGAGGCCCGCCGACGTGGGAAGAAGACCAGCCACTCGGCCTTCCAAGAATCCCACAGTGGCCCACAAGGTCAATGCATCCTTTCCCGCACTTCCCAGGCGGACCCCTCCTGTCGGGCGCCCCGCACCCAATTACCTTCCCTTCGGAAGAGGCAGCCGCTGCAATCATGGATGCGCGCCGCGCCGAACCCGCCGACCCTCGGGTGACAAGCGGACACGTCTTTGGGACCGCTAATCTCCATGGTGTTGGTGGCGTGTGTGGGTGGAGACGGGGGTGTGTCGCTGTGTGTGGGGGAGGAGCTGACATAGCTAGCTGAAATCTCTACGTGGGGAATGTAGGGAAGAGCGTCCCGTTAAAAGAAGCGGACTTCTTCGGGACTGCTGTCTTCTGATGCTGATTTCCGACCTTGTACAAATGTAAAGTAAACCCGTTGCCCAAAGCGGCCCTGCTTCCGAGCTCCTTCTGCCTGATGTCCTGGTCGGCGCCTGGCTCCAGCGGAGCCCGACAACAAGGACGACCCCGGAGCTGTTACAGTACTCAATACAAGACGTGGTGGCAGCGGCTGTCGTTAACGATCCTCTACCCTCTTCGAGAACCTGGGAGGCTACTGGATACTCCTCAGTTCGACCAAACAACGAAAGAAGAAACAAACCAACGTTAAGCCTTCATCATATCTAGCAACGGCGACGGTTCGGGCACTTCAAAATGCCAGGCAAGCGGAAAACTTTTTTTTTTCAATCTTCCCGCGGTCGAGTTTTTAGAGAGGGTAGATTTTTAAAATATTAGCGACTGGAAAAGGTGTGTCACCCGATGAAAACGCTATCGAATCATCTCGGAACTCCATCTCTGGGACGCATCGTCCCAGCTGAACACTTTTCTCTACGCGATGGGCAGAGAGGCACTTAGGTCAACCTCAGAGTAGATGAGCTTAACGACTACGAGGTAGTCAAAACGAAGTTTGACGAGTACTTCATTCCGCGGGTGAACGTCATCTTCGAGCGAGCCAAATTCAATTCGAGAAAGCAAGAGCTCGACAAGTAAGTAGATGTCTTCATCATGACCCTACACAGATTGGCAGATGCACGCGACTACGCTCATCTTCGGGACCAGCTTTTCCGAAATCGCATCGTAGTAGGTCTCTTGGATAGGAAGCTCAGCGAGAAACACCAGCGAGATGCCCAACTCCCAATGCAGAAACCGATTATAGCAGCCCGATCGTAAGAGACGGTCAAGCGACGGCAGACAGAGCTACGCAGAGCAGAGTCCGGAAAAGACGTTCTCGAAGAACTCAAAAGACAGCAGAATGACAAAAGCAGGAACGAAGACTTCCAACAACAGAGTACGTCGCAAAATCAAGGACGTCACCAAAATTCGACATGGACATGCCCATGGTGCTGTAGTTCACCGAAGCACGCCAAGCAGCAATGCGTTCCAAAAGACAAGAAGTGTAGTAACGCCTGCAGAAAGCTAGGCCACTCTGAGAGTGTCTGTTTTGCAAATGCGGTGATAGACAATTGCTAACCACAAGACCATAAACCGAGACTAAACGAAATGTTGCTCGGCGAACTGTTGCACGCAAGTAACGGAGACGCCTGGTACATCACAGCGAAAATGAACAATCGGGACATCACGTTCAGGGTGGACACGGGCGTGGACGCCACGGCTGTCCCTTCCAGCGTGTGAGACGCAACAAGGTTGGCAGAACTGGAGCCAGCAAAAACTGATCTTTTCGGAGCGGGCCACTCTCCATTAAACACGCTCGGGGAGTTCAACATGACGGTAACATGGAGAAGGCGCACAACGAGAGAGATTATATATTTGAAAGATCAGGTACTACATCCTTTGCTTGGACGACCGGCAATTCAAGTCCTCTACGTGCTGCCAAGCTTAAACAAAGTGAATGCGGACCGAGAGACAGTGTACGATCAAATGCGAACAAAATACCTATTCCTTTTTTAAGGACTTGAGAAAATGAACGTCCAGTATAAGATCACACTCTACCCATGCGCGAAGCCGTCCGCAATAACATACCCGTGACGGGTACCCCTCCCGATTTTACCCAACGTGAAGAAAGGAATACAAGTCGTGCAGGACTTGCACGTCATCGAGAGAGTTGACAACGCCACAGCACCGTGCTCACTCATGAAGGTCGCTAAAAAGCAAGATGGTTTCCTTCCGTTCTGCGTCGATTACACTCAGCCCAACCCACAGCTGGTACAAGAGCGCATCATCATGCCAACGTGGTATAAAACCTGGCAGGCTGTCAAAAACTACGGTGTTTAGCAAACTAGACGCCAATTCCGGCTGCTGGCAAACTCCAAAAGCTTCAGAATCGAAATAATTAAGGGCGTACATCACACCAGTGAGACGTTTTCAATTCAAGAGAGTCCCATTCGACATCGCGACAGCGCCGGAGTTCTTTCAGCGCAAGATGCTCCGGATCCTGGAAGGCGTCCCTTGCCAAGATTTTCACATGGATGAGCTCTTGGTTTTCGGTCAGGACAAAGCAGAGCACGACCGAAATCTCGAGGTGGTACTCCGCCGCCTTCGCGACGCCGATGTGACTCTGAAGACCCAAAAGTGCGAGTTCCCCAAGAGAAGATTATGGTTGCTAGGCCACATGTTACACCAGAATGGCATTGCGGCCAACCCAAAGAAAATGGAAGCTATATTCAAGATGCCAGCACCAGAAAGCTTGGCAGAGCCACGAACATTTCAGGGGATAGTGAACCACCTTGGGACGTTTGTACCTGACATAGCGGAGAAAAATGAAAGACGTTTACAATTTTCTGTTACGCCGAATTAGCGCAGCTCTTGAGGAGGAGGAGGGGAAGGTACGAAGGGGAGGGTATGCCCCTCTTCCTTCCCCGCTAAATTTAACGGGGATAGCTTTGGCATTTCGGGGAATGGGGGGGGGGGAGTTTTCGACCCTCTCAACCCCCCCCCCCCCCCCCCCCTGCCTACGCCACTGGAGAGAGTTCCGGCGATTCGCGACCGAATAGAGCCCAACTGGTGACTTCCATGCCTATATTACCCTGGAAGCAATGGGCAAGCCGAAAGAGCGGTGCAAATGCCGAAACTCCTTGTGACGAAGTCATCAAATGCAGCTCAAACTCTTCTGGCACACAGGACTACTCCTGGATCGGAAGGTTTCTCCCCTTTACGGGATAAAAGCGTTAAAATACGACAGACGAGTGGAAGAGGCACACTATCCACAAAGCGCACACAATGAACAGAAAACAGAACCCTTTTTTCTACAAGGGCTTCTGTTTTATGTTCACCGTGTGCGCTTTGTGATGTGTCTCTTCTACTCGTTCGGCGTTTTTTATCGCCTTTAACCCCTCACTATGTTCAACCAAATAGCCCAAATTCAAAACCCTTCTACGGTTTCTCCTCTGAGGAGCTTTTGATAGGAAGGAGGCTACGATCAACCCTTTCAAGCTCGCCAAATAAGCTGAGATCTCGCTGGCGTTACACAAAAAGGTATCGGTAAAGGTTGCAGAGACGCAAGACGAAGGAGGCGTCTGATTACAACAGACGCGGTCCCAAAGGGAGTGCAATAAGGTACTCCAACACTGAGCTGTCTGGATCCACGCCGGTGCGGCCTCACAAGGTATGTTACAAAACCAAGCCTGGCCTCCTAGGTCTTACCTCGCGAAGAAGGACCAAAGAACAGTGCGACGCACACGACACTATCTCCAGGCTACGGTCTCGGAAGAAAACCAAGCTGCCAGTCAAAAGGAAAATGACCCTTCAGCTACCTTAACACGGAGTGGCAGAGTACCGTCACCATTGAGACGTTATAGCAAGTGATGCTTAAAAGGGGGAGGTGTGATATAAATGATATAGACGCTCTGCGGTAGCTGTGCATGGGCGCCGCCATAGCCCACCTTCAGTTTTTGTTTCCCTTTATTTCGATCTCTTTGATCTATAATTACCACAGTAGGACAGGTGATTGCCATTTTAGGTTCGACTGACTCCTAATTCCCAGCATAGGCCTTTGTGGAGGATCGTCAAAGCCCGCTTCAGTGGCGCGGTATCTCGGTAAGACAAGAGAAGGTCAGCAATGGCGGTCGTAATCTGCAGCGTGAGCAAAGCCGCCTAGATAACACCAGTTCTGGCTGCCTACCGTGGTTCCCGGGCAGACGCGCGAAGTTCGGGGAATCACAACACGGGCAGTGGATGCTGCAGTTCAACAAAATATTCACTGGTACTCACTTGCGACACCAACCTTCAAGGGTTTGTTCGACCCATACCAGAATGTGACATTCGTCTCGTCGTAATTTTACAATACCAGTTTATGCTTGGGTATCTTCAAAACCACACTATTTCCGGATACGTGCTTCGCTTTTAGTCAAAGGCTAGGCAAAACCCGGACGCTGAAATAATTGAACATTTGATTAACAGGTTATTTACTTGAATGACGACTTAGGATGCCAGTCAACCTGGTGGCGTTTACGAGGCCCTTTCACAACAATTTGAAGTCCACGGCTAACGATATAATCTTGTCATTTCCAGACTAACTGTGTTAACACAAAATGTGTTTCATACCTGGGTTTCACGCCACTATAGCCTTATGCTGGAGTGTAACGAAGAACAGTTACACGCAGCCCAAGGCAATATAAAGCATGCACAGCCTATAGCAGACAATGCATAAGCCAAAATTGCATATGAAGGATATATTTATCAGTTATTTTTACTTGCAAATGTTAAGTATACTTAAGTATTCATGATATGTGAAAGAAACCAATAGGTGAAAAAGGAATTGAACCGTTGACCGGGCGATTCGCCGCCGGACGAATTGGCTCGGCGCCCCCGCGTCACCTTAGGCTGGGTTATGTACAAAAACCTAAGGGGCCGCTATGCCCAATCACCAGTCAGGAGCCACGTGGTATGTGTCGAAGCAATATACCGCGTGATTTCTAACCGGTTCGTGTGGGGAACTGTGTCCATCTTAGAGTGACAGAAAATAAATTTTCGGGAATGTGTTAGCCTACCTACCAATCTGAAAGAGGATGCTTCAAAGCGCTGCTATATCTCATTATTTTTGATTATTTCTTCTAGTTGCTAGAGAAACAATACCATCTGAGTGAGGTGCGTTATTGGATGCAAATACTGGTTCAATGGCATAACCGAAGCGTTCTTCGGTACTTCTCTCGCAACAGCGCTTTACTGCCAGGGACCAGTGCTCGAGCAGCGCTGCTAAGCCTAGGGCAGTTTAGAACAAGACATGAATATTGTTTCTCGCTTCCCTTTATTAGCAACGTTAAATTATTTTATTTAACTAAACAAACTTCATCGAATGCAATGACTAAAGCTGATAAGGGTAAAGTACACTCAACAAAATGACGCTGACTTTCAAATAAACGCCCAGTGATTGATCATTGAACAAGGTTTGTAAACTAGTACTTTGTTCGCTAAAGTCTAGTTTCAATCTACTCAATTACTTGCGCCATCTTGCGTTGAAACAGGAGGCATGGCGTCCGCTCCCTAGATCAGCAACTAGGAATATTTACCTACATGCTAATACCCTTACCTATATCATTAGCATTTTTATTGTTTAACCAATAAGTGAAACATTGCTATATATTTGAGGGGAGGGTAACATGCGAAGCAGAAGGTTTTCAACTAGACAAAAAAAAATCTGTCTGCGAAAAACGTTTAGTTCTATTTTGATCTGTCAATTAGTCTGTCATATGCAGAAATATTTTATGAGAACTACACGGCCGACGCTGACCGACCCGTCTTTTTATGTGCCGCCTTGTCGCTCCTCCCACCTCTGCTTTTTGTGACAACACGAAGAGCGCATAGGTGCACAGACTTAGGCGAAGGAGCGTCGCGTGGGTTCATTCGTCACGTGTTCACGCGCGATGCCTACCAAATCACGCAGTTGTTTGGCGGCGAAACTGTTTGCCAGGCGGCAAGCTCTGGGGCTTCGCTTCACTTACTACGAACAAACAATCTCAATTAGCTTCCGTTAGAATGAAATTATGCATTAAAACTACAAACGTATAAAAAATGCGTTCCTTTCAAACAAAATTGTCTTGCAGGCTCTGCAGAATTGCGATCCATTTTCATGGATGTACTATCGCACCTACCAACCAAACCTGGCGGATCCAGAATATGCGTGCGTCTATGCTAATGTTACAAAGTTGAACGTTACCGGTAAATATATGTTCATGCAGGGATGGACAACAGCAACTAATATAACGTAAGTGTGGGACAAGTTGCTACAATTTAACGAATCGCCTTTGACAATATAATTATACCTTTCAGAATTGAGGTACCGTTGTTTGTGTCTACGGAAAAAACACCCGGATACACAGGGATCGAGGACAATGCTATGCGTGTAACATTGAAGACTCGTGAGTTTTAAATCTTACTTAAATATTTTTTTTATTGTTGAAAGAGAGTAATCAGTCTTTATGCAAAAAGTTGCATCGACTTGCGTTGCTCGGGATTTAAAGATTAAAAACTAATAGCGCGAAGGAGACAGACAAAGAAGGGGAGACCAACACATCATAGCACTGTGGTGTGTTTGTAGCCTTGTTTTCCCCGAGGTGAAGCTTCGTTCTTTTAAAAGTTCTTTAGTTGAACAAAGTCATGAAATCATTTTAGCAACCCTAAAATATGGCTTATGCGGGTCATTTGAAGATTCAAAATTATTATGGTATTGTTCTTCATTCGTCTTTGATGGTCTAAACACTAGGGCCGGGCGTCGATTAAAAAGAGTAACACGATAAATCGACTCCCTTTAATCGATTAATTAATCGATTAATCAGCTTCGTTCATTGTCATACATTGCCCTAAAGCCCTCAGGCTAAAATAAATAAATCAAAATTATTTTAAAAATGTAAAATTAAATTGTTTGCTTTTGCTAAATATCTGATAAACGGTACAATGTACACTTTCAGACTTTAAATCAACCTTGATCTGTAGTTGAGAAAAGTCAAAAGACACCCACACTTTGAAATTACTTTAGCCCTAGAGACAAAGAGGTCCGTTTATATTCTCTGGCAATAGAGAAACTCCTTTGATTGCTCACAATAGTTTCTGCTGCGCTAAACGGACACTCGTGAGGCGTTCAAGTTGCCAGGACACATATTGTGTGGAGTTAGAAATCTAGCCCCTACAGTTCACTTTAGGTCCAAATTTCACCTAAAGTTTGCCTTTATACAGGTGTACTCATCCACGTTTTCGTGGTCACGTGATGTGGTCGGGTCACGTGATGTGAATTGATGTCATGTGACCTGACGTCGCGTGCACCAATTAATTTTCCTTGCTGAATTTAGCGGGAAACGCACGGACGGATGGGCAAACAGACGGACGGACGGCTGACGTGCAAAAATTTGGATTAGGTGTACGATTAAACTACATTTAATGTTTTAAAATGCGTTTAATTAAATTCTAATCTAATAAATGCAGTAGGATTGCTAAAGATTTGCAACAATTTTGTATTTACAAATCCTACACTTCACAACGTATTACTTCTTTGTTTTCGGTTGCATATGTAACAAAGGGTGAATATTATATTAAAGCATAAAATTCACTTTAAGAAACCGGCAAGCCTAAATATTTTGTCCGTCGGTCCGTCCGTCCCTTCATTTCCCGCTAAACTTGGAGAGAAAACTAAATTGTTTTTTTTTTAGGAAAAGTGACGTCAAATATTCACACGTGACCAATACACAAATTTTGTTTCCCCACTAAATTTAGCGAAAATGATACTGTGGACGTAGCCCGTATCTTTGGACGTAGCCCGTATCACGGGCTACATCCACAGAGCGAGGTGAAACGGAGTATAGAATAACTCTATTCCGCCTCAGAACACTTTTTTTTTTCTAATTATCAACGGGTCTATAAAAATACGCAAGGTTCAGTACATAACGTTTTCAACCAAAACTAACGCCAGATTTACACACTGAAAAGCGATCGCTGAACGCCACTTTTGAGTCGACAATTACAAATATACTTTATTTCCACGAGGAACACCCGATTGAACACACCACCTAGTTACATTGTTTATTGTCTTCATGTTTACTGATTTCTACACCAATTCTTATAATTTTTACAACTTGCCAAATGTTTGCGCTATCACTGTTGCTCCTTTGCTGGAACTGATGTTTTTTCTATCCATTTGGTACATACATCTTCCTTTTAGAATTTGATATACTAAACATGCTATTGACAAATGATTGTTCGTTTAGTATTTGTGTTCAAGACCCTGATAAAGTGTGACAACACTCTTATTGAAGTTGCTCTGTTTAAATGTTTTTTATGCAACTCCAATTATATTCCTTGTAAGGAATAATATTGCAGTTAAAAAAATCACACATGACCTAACGGCACTTTACCTATACGCAAATTCACTTTTCCCACTAAATTTAGCGGGAAATTTGATGTCACGTGATTTGACGTCACGAGACCTAGAATATACACCTTTTAGATTCCCCGCTCAATGATTTGGGGAATCTCATAAAAAAAAACAAAAAAACTAAAGGATATTCACTCCCCGAAACGACGGTATAAGGAATTATAAAGAATTTTAAGCTAAAAAATTTTAACCGCCCCAGTAAATGTGTTGTTGCAAGTCGAAAGCTGTGTCGTCTGTTTCGTCGTCTTGTGTGTTTCTTTCGTTTTAAGTCAATTTTAAGCTATTGCATCTTAAGTATACTGCATTTTATATATGCATTATAGTACTTTGGGGATGAAGGTTGCTGCCAATTTCGCTTAGTACCGAATGTGTCTAATTTCATAGCTGAATTATATTTAAAAAAATAGTTGGCCATTCCACTCTGTGAAGGTTGACGACCATGCGGCGAAGCTGTTTAGAACACGACACAGACGTGACACAGAATTTTAAACAAAGGTATGAACTATCGCCGCCCTCAGGGCTGGAGGAAACTCGACACTCGCGACGGGACCACCAACCGACGTAAAGTAGACGCGCACGACGAGACCGCCACCCCGGGAGAGCGGAAGGAAACTAGGCACGCAAGCGCTTGGAACGACGACAAAGAGAGGGCGCGCGAGTTTTTGTTGACGCGCCTGAGAAATACACGGAACCCTAGTCATAAACACCTTCGCTGTAAAAAAGGCAATTAGACCAGATTCCTGGTGTACCGGACATTCAGGTTGAGACCTTGCGCTCTCTCCTACACTTTGTGCTTTAGTCGGGCCTGGAGGTGCACATCTGCTAGCTGTTTACACTTTGTGTGCAGTAGGTGTGTGTATCATGTGCCAGGACGCCCAGGCCTAGTAGCCATCGACGCTCTCCACTTCCCTTTTCTCTGTTTTTTTTTTCTTAATAAATAAATAAACGTGTCTTAGTTAGCGCTTAGCATTAGTTGGTGTATAGGTTACGAGACTTTAATTTTGACTCTAAATTTAGCGTGGAAATACGTGGGAAGACGGGCTGACGGTAAGGACGGAAATGTTTATGGGATTAGGGAACTTCGGTAAAATGTATTCTATCCTTTAATGTACAGAGCGCGACACTGTTAGCGCGAACAAGCGATCGCCGGTTTTTCCCGTTTTTCTCTTTAAAACCAAGGGATGTTATCCAAGTTATTATTGCTACGGAAAGAGCTCATTTAGTTCTATAATGTAAGCGATAAAATTTCGTGCTCGCTAATACTATTTAGAAGTCAAATGCGAAAATGCGCCGATGTCGTGTTCGCGCTAACAGTGTCGCGATGTGTACAAGCATTAGTAAACTAACTACAGTAGGTGACAGGTTAAGAATTTAATGGAAAATGCTCCTTAAATAGATTCATGTTACTCAGCGAGCCGAACTCATTTACCCATTTGTTCACGTCCCTGATCTCACGACCTGACGAACTATCGCTTTCAAAATACGTCGAAGAGCTGTGCCGGTTTCCGCTTTCGTGCATGCAATGCACGAAAGCGGAACCCCCCTCCCCCCTCCCCACCCCCTTCCCCGGCCTGGGTGAGAAAAAGGGGCCTATATATTTTCACGTGAAATTGGCGCCGCCATGTGTCGTGATCAGTCGAATGGTAAATCAGGTAAGCAGCAATTGGCTTGCCCTACCATTGTCACACATGAAGGTGTGCTGCCGTCACTTTCGACAACACAAGGTAGAAAATCTTCCAGGCTTTCGCCTCATACGAAATTCCACAGGCACCTTTGACGCCTGGCGACGATGTCGCCCCGTTCGAAAAGCAGCGAGTTTTTCACCCTTCACTCGTGCCTTAAGCCGACGTTTCCGGCGTAGCCATGTCATGGAACAAACGACGAACTAAGTTTCGACAGCGGAGGCACTGGCAGCAGACCATTACATCTGTGGGGCGAAACACCTACTGGATTCTAAAGCTATAGGCTATGAAATTACCAGGGAAATTGTCGTCAGGTAACCTATGCGCCAACTCATTTTTCCCGCTAAATATAGTGGGATATTTACGTCACGTGGTCTAAACACAAATTCAAGTTTTCCAATACATTTCGCGATAAGAGGACTTTACCTGGCATTGACGTCATCAGGCCTATGCGTCAATTCCTTTTTCCAGCTAATTTTGGGGAAGCTTGAGAAAACATGACCTATACACCAATACAGCTTCATCGCTAAATTTAGAGAATAATTTAATAAAACAGGTTTTCTAGTACTCCCCGAAAGGACTGTTTTATATCTTCTAATCGAATATAAAATATCCACCTCAAAAACTGTAGCCCTTGCAGTATAACTTAAAGGACTTTGGAAAGAAATGGCGCGGTCAATAAGGTACTGCGGTGGGCTAGTTGGTTCATACTTAGTGTTTTAACAGCGCAAAGACGACAGGAAGAGAGAAGAGAAGAGGACAGCGCTCGTCCTGTCCTCTTCTCTTCTCTCTTCCTGTCGTCTTTGCGCTGTTAAAACACTAAGCGGTCAATAATTTGTCTATGTATTTGTGTCTATATTTAGGTGTATAGTATCTACATCAACACCCTCGTACAACACTCTCTCACACTGAATTTACAATAAAAATTATATTAGCTGTTCGCTCTCTTCCCTTCTTTGAAAACTAATGATACAACAAGTAGATACAGCGTCTGTTTTTACAGCGAAGCTGTTTATGGCTAGGGTTCCGTGGATTTTTCGTGTGCGTCCACAAAAAAACAATTTTCCTCTGTGATTTAGCGAAAAAAGTGCCCCGCCAAGTTTAGCAGAAAGATTTTCCCGCTAAATGTAGCGGGTTAAGTTTCCCCACTGAATTTAGCGGGGGAATAGACGTCACGTCACCTCAACACCAATTCAGTTTCCCGGCTAAATGTAGCGGAAAAAATGACGTCACGATTTCGTGTCACATCACCCATAAACAAATTCAGCAGCAGGAGGAGAGAAGGAGGACGGAAGCGCACCGCCCTCTCTTTGCCGTCGTTCCAAGCGCTTGCGTGCGTAGTTTCTGTTCCTTCCGCCGGGTGGCGGTCTCGTCACGCGTGTCTAGTTTCCTCCGGCTCCTCGGGGCGGCGATAGTCCTAGACTCTGTGTGCGTTCCGTTCCTGACAATGATCACCGATCAAGACAATAAATGTGTTTGTACTTTTGTTCAAAACTCTGTGTCACATCTGTGTCGTGTGCTAAACAGGTTCGCTGGTCATCCACCTTTACAGAGTGGATTGGCACATGATTTTTATTTGAAAAATTAATTTCGAATGGATTTACCGGTAAATAATTACCGTCTTCGTTGCGGATTTATTGCACTCCGAGGACACTACGTTGGGGATAATCGGCACCATTAGTTGACCAATTAACTACAAAGGTAAGAACTCCGTCGTACAGAATAAAGCATGTAAAGTACTCTTGACATTTTCAGCAAACAGAACAGTGGATTTTGGATTATACGAACTTATATACTCTGACTTCCAAAAGTGTGATATACTAAGGGTGATGTCAAGAGGTGAGTAAGAACTTAAACTTTATGATGTCAATTTGTGAAATTCGAAAATCAAACTAGATCTCCAATATGTCTGAAACAATAGTGAGTAACACTGTAAGCAACGAATGTACATAAAAAGTCAAGGTCTATTACTACGCTCATGTGATTTGGTGGCGCTTTTCCTAAAGGTTTAGTAAGCGCGTACCGGGTGATAATCGCGTATGCTTCGCCAGAGTACCGTAGAATTCATGTACGAAATCCAGTGAGAAAGGTCGGGTAACTCATAAATTTGGCGGCCCCGAAATGGCGGAGCTCAAAGACGGACTTCGGGCTCCTGCGGGTTCAGATATTTTGCCCTGCTTTAATCAGTACAAAGAACGGGCAAAATATGACAGGCCGGATTGATATCTAGTTTTTCCTTGCTTTATTTGACAAGAACTAACCTCTGTTGTGCATTTCACAAATAAAACATTTAGGTTTTAGAGGAATTCAGACATTTAAATTCGTCATGAAAAACACATGCCTAAAAATTCTTCTGCTTTCTTTCTACTTATTTCTGACGCTCTTTAAAGGGGTACTCCGGCGATTCTTCATGGTCCCCGATTTGCTTGAAATTTTGCTAAACTCGCCAAACAACAATGCTAAAATAGTATCCAAAATATTAGGTCAAAATAAATTTTTTTCACGAAGTTATTGAATTTACAGTTTTGGTCCTCACCGTGTTTTTCAAACTGAAAGTCTCTACTGGCAACCCCGAAAAAGTGACGTCAGTGGAAGGCAGGGGTTCACTTTTTGGACTAGAATTTGTTCCCAACAGATTCGAAGCAGTTTCATGGTGTCAAATGAATGCTTTGGAAGCTCGCTCTAGTCCCCGCGCTCCAGCACGGAACTAATGATTGGCATATTCTATTTTTTAGACTGCTTGCTCGACTGGCAAGCCTGCCCGCCACTGACGTCACGGCACTGAAAAGTGCGGGTATATTTGAATGTTGGTTTTTGCATCATTTTCATTTGCCGATTTCACAATAACTATTATGAATTTTGCGATACTAAATAGCATACCAGAAAGGGTAAAGGCCGGGGAGTCAGAAAATATAGTTAGTTGAGGTAGCTCAAAAAATCGCCGGAGTACCCCATTAAGCCTGATTCACATGCATGGTGCAAGTTTGCATGAGATTTTCCAGCTGCAAATTGCAAGCTATTGTTATATATTATACGCATTCAATAAGTATACTGGGGTTGATTTTTCTTTTCTATGAAAGAAATTATTTCAAACAAAAGAGCACTGGAAATAAAAAAAGATATATTCCCGGAGAATAGCGTCATTGACGGTGGCAACACACGGGCACGAGGTTACAAAAAAAAAAAAATGAGTGGCTTAATTAAATAAAATTAGCGTTCTTACTTTTAAGCTATTGTTTGCAGCTGACAAGCAGGTGAATCTCAAGCTGGCATATTTCAGCTTGAGATTTGAAGCCCTGTCGTTAATATAGGTCAAATGAGTTGTTAAAATTTAGAAGAAAAAAAGATATTGTTTGAGTAATTACGTGACAAGTTACCGAAATTCTCCATATGACTACTCGAATAGTGTCTCTTTTTATTTAGAAAATTATCTTTTTCTATATTTACGACGGGCTGCAAATTTCAAAGTGAAATATGGCAGTTAAATTAGTTCCAAATTAAACCAGCTAATTTTAGTTAATTCATTGCCTAATTGTTTTTATACTCGTGCCCTGACGTCCGACGCGGTCTAGAATGCTAATTTGCAGGATATATGTCTTATTGTATTTTAATGCCTTTGTGTTTCAAATATCTTCAATCTTAGAATACGTTCCATCTATGGGAAACGTGCGACAAGACAGTGCGTCACGGTGGCGCTTCTAGCAAAGGCATTCCCCATAAATATCGCATGTAGCAGCCGACGCTAGTTTGGTATTCAACGTCAACTGCCTGAGCAGAGCGCTATACAAAACGTTCGGGCTACAGTTCGCGCTAAATTCGTGTGTTCACAAAGATTCAGCATCTTAAAACACATTCCCTCCTTGCGCTGGTGAAAACAGGCACGATCATCTCAATCCCTATACGCCTATTCGATCCTCGCCGGCAATTTAAGAGCAATTTGATAAACATGTGAATTTTATCACTTAGTGGCACTGGTGAAATTTGGCCTTTCGTGATTTCCGAACCGTCGAACACACGATTGCTTTGTCCGTATATTTCAGCGCACATGAACGAAAAACAGGGCTGTGTTTTTCCGTCTTTGACGCTTACAATTGCGGGGGACGTGATTGAATTCGAGCTCTGAGCAACTAAGGCGTATACAAAGCAACGTTGGACATGCATCAGATTTTCGAATGTCGAGGTGCCAAACATTTAATCAGGATCGAGATCGACAAATGCGTCCGCCGGACGGCGTAGACGCGGCCAAGACATTGCGTGAACATGAGAAGAGGTCCGAGCCGGCAGCGCGACGTAACGCGGACGCTGTCGTTGGTGTAGCAATGGTGCCTGGAACGCGTCTATGACTGGTGTGTTTACTGCATAAACAAAAATGTGGTACCGCAATTTCCGCCTGATGAAATAATAGGTGTGTCATGCTGTCGCCGGTCGCGATCCCGTGGTGTCACAGCATCGGTGGTTGACATGGCACACACCATATCAACCACCATATCTGCCGCAGGTCGCTTTCCAGCTTGACCATCCTTGGACGCTTTAGAAGCTAAAAGTTGGGACGACGTCACGACAGCAACACTCACGCTTGCCCGTCCTTTCTAGCGGAATTTCTACGACCAACCACGAGGATCACGACAACCGACAGAATAAGATTGCGGCTTTTATGACGTCATTTCTTGCCACTTCAAGACAATTTTTGATTCATGGGAGAATGGGACGATAAACAGAGCAGTCGGAGACGTTTTCCAAACAACGTAGTGTAGCTGCCCATAGCCTTATATATACTGACAAAACATATCAGATCGTCACGAGAAGCGGCTGCCGAAATGAAAAAAAAGTGGTGCGGCAGAGAAAGGATGAGAGGAGAGCCTCGTGACTGGCGCCCGCTGCGGCGAGACGCCGTAACCTAATTCTCGCTCCCGAGGGAACAAGTGTATTTCGGGTCCTCGCCGCTGCAAAAGCTGCGCGCTGACGTCCAGGATCCCGGAGAAATGACTCTTTGATGCTCTGTGCTACCAGATCCTCGCGCTGCAAATCTGCGACCGGGCACTCTATGGCTCCGTCGTTGACCTGCCAGGCATTGTAGTATACAGGAGGATATGTGAGCTGCCAAGGCGGATCGGCACGCCCCCTTTTGGTGTTGCACGCTCCCAATATGTATACGGGATTTGCGACGCCATAATCCGGCCGCATGACAGGGGGAGAGATAAATTCGGGTTCACCTATGTTTACTTTGTGTTTGGGTGGATGCGTGGCGACTCTTGGTTCGCCAGTGAGCAATTTCGCGAGAGGTACGCTCTAAACATTCCCCAGTGTAGTGCGTTTCAGTTGTCGATGCGTACTGGCACAAAGAAAATCTCACAAATGAAGTTATTTAGATATCTAGACACGAGGGACGTCATCGACGCAGCCGAGCCTGGGTGATCGCAAGACGACGGCATTGGCAGACGGTGCTAGCCTACTTCGATGAGCCGCGGACAGATGACGCACGCAACAAACGCT